>JAMKCH010064338.1:0-10678 GCA_023653785.1 Ophioderma brevispina
GCTTGTATCACAGTCCCGTTCCGACCTTTCTTTTAAACCGAAGTATGTCGCATACCATGCATAACACAAAAAAAACACATCGCTCACGATCTCGCTTGATCACCGCCATTACACAGAAGCCTGTAGATGATCGCTTTACGTTACCCGTCAAAAAGATTTTCTGTAGAATGGTACGTTGGCGACGCGTCGGAACCAACGACACGTGTACATCGAGTTGCCAGAGGGGAGCGATATAGCACTAAATGCTCGTAGTAATCACACTTCATTTATTTTTGGCTCACCAACGACAGGAAAAACCGGGCTTTTGGAAATTTACGAAACAAACAAAAAACGGAAAAACCGACGTTTTTGGGGTTTTTAAAAAAACCCGGTTTCCGGGAAAAACCGGAAAACTGGCCATCTCTGTTTGCAAGTAGCTTCCTGCTGAAGCCCCTCAAGTATTTGCCAAAGTAAAATCTCCCCGTAACCATCATAAAATGTAACCTTAATAGGGTTATATAACCCTTGTAAAAAATTGTCTACTGCATGACACGTATGAACTTTACAGTGTCGCATGCTCAATTGTCATATGTTAAGAATCAACAAGTCATATGGATTAAAGAGAATAACCCCAGTATAATGTAACCACTCTTAAAAAGTAACATTTCATATTTATTTTTCTGATAATCATCCGCTCAAATTAACCTATTTGCAGTACGGTAGGGGCTTACATGTCATCATTTCGATATAGCTGCTCCCGGCGTGAAAAAAACCGGCAAGAACGGGAACCTCTTGCCGGGAAAATCCTGCCGCATGCGCGGGAAATTTAGTGACGCAAAAGAAAAAGAAAGACAAAAATACGGAAATATCACGAAAAAATTGTGATATAAACAAGGAAAAACCTAGTAAAAGGAATCAAGGGAAACAAATAAATAACCATTTAATTACTAATAAAAGTAGGAAATGAGTGTCTTGAGTACCAAGTGTTTTTTAATTTCTTTATAAAATCTTAGACGAAATTAGCTACGTCTCGGGATAAATCGCCACAAAATCTAGCGCAAGAAAGCCGACCCTCATCACTTGCAAATGTCTATCAATGTCTCAGCGCACGTGTGTATCAACTTTATATCAGCTCCAGTATAAACCGTTGATCTGTGTATTTATTTAGAAAATTGGTTTCGTTGAAATATTTTTAAATGCGAAAAAAAATTTAACAATAGTGTCTTTGTAGATGTACATACATAATTTGATTGAAATCGGTAATTTTTACTATAACAATTAATAAATGATTAAAAAATAACTTTTCCCCACGTGGCTGAATCTTAGCAAATATTACAAACATCAACTGCTAGCAAAAATGGGGATGGTGCTCACTCCTTACCCCCAGCTCGTCTTCCATCACTCTCATGTGAAAATAACATGGGACGGCTTGAAAAAACAATATTTTTCAAAGTCAATCAGCAACAGTCGAACTTGATATTATTGTGGTAAGTAATCTTTAACTAAATTTCTCCCGTTGTTATTTTTGCTTGGTATGTGGTAAAGGGTCGATTTGGGCACAATCTATAACGAATTCTGAGCTTACCATATCGCTTTAAAAAGTGTTTGAAAATGCGCACCAAATAGCTTTTTCAATTGCAACTCGATTTTTCAGACAAGCTTCAGCTTCTGAGGGGGAAGATCCCCCTCAGACACCCCCCTGTTGCCGCTAACACTCCGCGATGGGTGCAAAACAACCGTATAAGTCGCGGGAAAACTTGACTTCCTGCGGGAAAAATTATTTTCAAGCGTGTAGCTGCTTGTCCTCATTCCTCACTATGGTTCGTCACTGATTAATTAAGAATATAATATTATTTTTTAATTTTTTAGGTTTTTTCTTTTTTTAAATTAATAATTAAATATGTATTGTAGAAGATGTAATTAATAAAGGGACAGCTTCGAAGAGTGTCTTTACTCATTTCACCTATAAAATTTGAAAGTACTGTTATCCCATTCCTCTGCATCCCAGCTGTTAATTAATTCATTGAGCTCATTAAAAGGTTAGGTCTATGTGATTAGGCATTGAATGAAGTGTCATTCATTCGTTCAGTGGTTATTCTTATTGAATGGTATTTAGAAACATAAGAGCGAATAAAACATTGCTTTTCTCAAGTGTAGGTTTACGTTGTCCCTGTATACTCCATCCCCACACTGTGTTAAATTAAATCAATTCTTTGATTATAATTTTCTTTAAATTAGAGCCCACAACACTATTTATGGTCTGCCCCAAATTAAAGGCAGTAATTAAAAAAGCTTTAATGTGATAATAATTAAAAATAATAAATGATGTTAAGATAAAGAAAAAACATAAGACTGAAGGCTTCATATTCTCCCATAGACTTGACATGGTTTACCGTTTGTCCCAATTTCCGTTTCCCAAGTGCTTCACCCTCCACCTTTGTTTACTTAATGAGTCATGATTTAATTACTGAAAAAGTCTGATCAAGATAATTTTGGTTATTCAAACTTAAAGCTAACTACATAAGCTTAACAGGGGCTTAATGGGAAGTATTCAATTACATGTAAGTACTTCTAATCATTACAAAAATGTCAGATTTCTCTAAAACATGAACAGCTCCACCCTGAAGAGTGGCCCCAATTCAAGACACATGAGCATATGTAGTTAGCGCAAATTACACAGGTTTTGAAAAAGTAGGCTCCGCATTAAAATGTCACAGAAAGTGATTGAGGTGTTCACTTAAAGCTTTGAAAAGATTTATGCATTGGTCTAACTTGAAGAACATTCCACATATAGAGGGGGTAGGGTATATACAAACATGAATTGACAAGCATGAATTTTGGAACATCTGACCAACATGAAAAATTTAAAACTCCAGTGTATTGAAAGTTGACACTCACAGCTCTTGGTCTAAAGATCATTTGTGCAACGTTTCAGCTCTATAGGGGGTGTAGTTTGTTCTTGCACATTTTTTTTTAAAGTTGCGCAAACTCATGAAAAAAGTTATACAAGCTAAAAACGCTTTTAAATCTAGAAACACTTTAATTTGCATATTATGCAAATTATTTGGTTTAAAAGCAATTTTGAAACATATATTAGAAAGTCCTGAATTGTAGAAATGTTTATACAAATTGCGACTTAAAACTATATTCATTTTGAAGTTTTTTTTTTTTTTTAAATTAAAAATGTTAAAAACAGCTGGGTGAAAAAACAATAAGACAAAAGAAATTTGCTACACTACATTTCCTTTGCTGTTAATTCTATTGTTTTTTGAGGTAAGCAATTACATCAACGGTGAACTAAATTGACGATAACCTATGAACCGAATGTTCCGATTTGATGGGATAAAAACTATTTTGAATAAAGAGAAAAATGTGCTCTGCTGACTATGTAAAAAAAAACATTTTGAAAAAAAAAATAATTTTGGGGGGGTCTAATCCCTCCCCTTCTACCTTAACCAACTATGAAAATGAGTGGTGTAATAGATCATTCGTATATTTCAATATTTTTGGATTTCTTGCTGGATTCAATTTTTTATGTCCTTCGGTCTCTTAACTATCCAGTGATAAATATTTGGTCAACTGCCACACTAAATAATTACCGCTTTGTTTGGGAGACACTTTGCAAGATTTAAGGAGTCCTTTGCTGCTGTCGGAGTACGCACTTCATCCGCAGCAACTTTTGCTGCAATGGCGTGCATGGCCTGCCTTGACTGCTGATTCCTTGCCTAGATCTGGTGATCCTGCCTGGTGTGGTGGTGGTGACAGAGTTGTTTTCGGCAAGCACTAGTTTTGCTAAGTGTTTCCAGATTTGTTCTGCATGGAAAGACGTGGATTTCTTGGCGTGAAGGCCTGTGAACGTGGGGTACCTTGACGACTGCCTGGCTTTGGCTGCTAGTGTTTTTTTGTTGGCTCGTCCTTCGTACACCGCAGCACTGAGTGGAGAAACCGTCTAAAAGACACACACATGTAATATTACTTTACTGACCCTATTATAGTCCCCACCTGTTTTTTAACCTGAAATTAGTTTAAATTTAGATGGGTGGTATTCTAAATGGGATCTCCAACCCTAACAGGAAACACACAAGCATGCAACAGTTCAGCCTTAAAGCCTAAAACTTATATTTGCCCATTCCATGTCAACATTCGAGATGTGCACCGCAGCACGTCATGGATTTTTTTTTTGTCTTTAAGTGTGGTGGTAGACATTGATGGATATGAAAATCCTGAATTGTGAGCGCCATATTCCATTCTCTTTCCCACCCGCTATAGCCATTGAAATTTAGGGGGGTCACATTCAAAAGTGTTGCCCAATGTGAAAGACTAAATGGTTGAGAGGGTCAGCATAATTCGTAATGGGCGCCCACCACAAACTTTGAAAATCACTATCTAAGTGTAATATTTGGTGTAGAATCAAATCTGGGCATCAGGAGTTCTAAGCGTAGTATTACTTTGTAAGTTAATGAGTCCTAACTATGCAGCCTTTGTTCATTCATGGCCAAGTCTGGGGGGGTCGTAACTCCAAAAGGTAAGAAATTTTTTATTATCCATCTTACGGTCAATCAGTGGAGTGAGTGAGTATTACATTTAACGACAACTCCACACAATGTGTCCTATTCGTGTCGTTACATGTCCATTTAACATTATATAAAAAACAATGCATATTAAAAACTTCATTTCAATTCAAAATCTGTGGGGGGAAATAACAATTACAAAAGGATACACAATCATACAGTGCTGAACCAGAGCCCCATCACCTATCCATGTATAAACAAGATAAACCAACTCATTGCAAAGATACCCTTTAAGAAAACATGCATCATAAAAACAAGTTCAAAAGATCTACTGATAAATTTATAACTATCCCCATCAAAGACCGATGGCCAAAGGTCATCATTCTAATCCATTACCAAGCAAAAACTTTCAACTTCAATACAGTAATATCCGACATCACATCAGAACATGCACACATGAGATCCCCTTTAACAGACCAATAGAATTGTCTCATACATGTACACTTTTATAATGGCTCCAATAACACTTGGGCATTATGCCCCAAACTGATAGCATTTACAATTACATCAACAATTATACATTAGAACCCTAATACACTGCTACTAATTTACTATTACAAAAAAAAAGTAGGTGTCTTACATCTGTACAAATGTAATTGATAAATTGTTTGTTTTTCATGTTAATTGATTTAAGCTACGGTGTACTTAACCTAGTAATTACAACAGAACATCTTATAATACAATACACGTCGAAAAATCATTACATATTTATAATATAATCCTAATTGAAATACAACCCTCTGTTCAAATAAAGAACGGTTTGGCCCCTTTTAGAGAGAGTCGCCTCTTACGACATTCAGGGGACACATCGGCCAATCTTACCCCGAACCCGCGGGGGCCCCATTTAGTCGCTTTTTACGACATACATGTAACACATCGGGGCCATTCTCCAGCAAACCCCGAACCCGCAGGGGGGTACGGTCAATCCAAGTTACATTGTAGAACTTTAAACCATACTTATGAACACCTAGAAAAAAAGTAAAACAAAATTAAGTGGAGGACAGCCCCTTGATGGCAATTGTACTTTTTTGGACACATTTTGACCCCCCTGAAAACCAATGTTGACATTCGGACACCACACCCCTCTGCTACTTCAGATATGTTGGAGATATATCATTAAACAACTCTCCTGGAAAGAACTAGCTTGGTGTCTTTATTTTTTTCATCAACAAAATACCCACTCAAAGTTACCACACAAAGGTATATGTTACCCAGAGGTCATTGTCATGCACAGTGTATATGACCATCATACATTCTATGGGGAAAGCAACAAAAGTGTCTTGTGCTGTAAACAATGAAGACATCAAAACCCCAAGCTGGTTCTTTTCAAGAATAGTTTCTTTGATGATGTATCTTCAACATATCTGAGATAGAGGGTGTGGTGGCGTAGTCAACATTGATTTTCAGGGGGGGGCCAATATATGTCCAAAAATGCAAAATTATGATTTTTCAATAGGCTGTAACTCACTTATTTCTTACCTAATGTACTTCTTATTGTACTGGTAGAAAGTCTGCAGTGTGACTCAGATTCACAAGAAAATCGACATTAAAAATATTGTGAACTTACTGAGTTATGACCCCCCAACTTGTGTTCCCACATGAAAGATAGTGCATTTTTACACCCAAATATTTCAAAAGTAAAGGAGCTAATCACATTTTTTGATGGCCAGATTTGATACTACACCAACAAAATTCCGCCAGATATGAATTTTCCACAAGTTGGGGAGGTTCCATTACAAGTTGGGTATGGACCTCTCACAGGCATCTTTCGCACGCACACGCATTTTTTTGATGGTGACCCTCCCCAATGTCTGAATGCTCCTGTGGAAAAACGAGGTGGGATGAAGCTCAAACTTCAGGATTTTCATTTCCTCATCAATCTCATCATCACAGCCACACAAAAAAGAAAAAACATCCATAGACTTGCTTCGTTGCACAATCTCGAGTGCTGACATGGACTAGCCTATTCCAGATATCTTCAAGTGTCAAAAGAGGTGTGATGATCCACAAAAGACCTGTAAAAAAGAACCGTATTAATCTGGGTCAAGAATTCCACAGGAAATACTTCAAAAAGTAATGACTCATAACCAAAAATTGCATGTAATCTTTGGCCCTTCCCCTTCCACACAAAAAACTGTATATGGGATTTTCAGTACGGTAATTCTGGATGTAAGTATGTTCTTTGAAATGTAACCACTCAAAAGTCAGGGACAGGATTAGGTGACTGATTGTGCGTACGGCAAGGTTTGATAATCAGCGTGGCTGTGGACATGTGATGGTTTTTTTTTTTTGAATGATATAATAATTTCCTTTTTTAAAAAAAAGACAAAATTATTTTAAAAATGTCATATTGGTTGCCTTCCTGTCCCCCCTGATATATAGTTTTCCAAGGTAACAGTCACATATTTTTATTAATCTTATCCCCCTGGAGATGACCATCACACGCAATTAAGTAGCAAAAATATACCAAGACTTCAACATATTTTAAACTTGTAGGAAAAGCCTTATAGTGATGGACAACCATTAAGTCTCAATACTTTTTTTGACAAGACAATTGGACAGAAAAGACAAAACCTCAGCAATTTTTAAGATATGAATCATTCAATTACGGTTGCAAAGTAAGTTTCCGTAAGGACAGTAATGATTAACAATATCTAATTTTTTGCAATATTGGGTTGCTTGGTCTTACCTCTTGCATGGTAGTTAGGATACCTAACTTGTTACAGACATGCAAAAATCTCATTTTTTTTTCTGAACTTAGTGATCTAGCCAAGGGCTTTACAGTGCCTTTAAGAATTTTGTAACCTGTAGTTGTCCATTTTTCCTCAAATGCAATAACAATAATTCAGATTGTATGAGGGGGGGGTTGGGGGGTGGATCTCGGTAAAGAATTTGATGTGATTGAAGCAATCCTATGTATATAAATACCTTCACAGGGGCCCTTGGGGGATATTACTTGGACTTTCCACTTAAAGGGAATCCTTCCTTCAAAAACACCACTTTATCGTTATCGTTTGCCTCCTGGTGGCTTTAGCCTTCATGGCTGCCTTGGCCGCCATTAGGCTGCTGTCTGGCAGCATTGCGCTCAGAAGCAACTTTCTTTGATACTCCACTGGCTTGTGTTTCTGGGGTTTTCTGAAATGGGAATGGGACAATAGTAAATAACAAAAATAATTAAATGACAGTTACTTAAGCGGAGTCGAGATTTTCAAAATATATTTTTTATGTGTATAAATATTCATCTAGAACTAAATAGAGCGACCTAAAATGCTCAATTCGAAAGTTTGAGATGAATCAGAATTTTTCGTGGTCATGCAGTAAACATTTATGCACATATAACAGTGCCCAAGGATACCTCGTAGACTCCGGATCCAGAATTTTTTATAACAAATTGTGATTTCTATATGAAATTCGATTTGAGCTTAATTATTTCACACAGGGATTAGTTAATGGACAGCATTATGTATATTCAGGTCTCAATTAGTATTAGTTGAAGGCCACGAATGCAACTATTTGACATTTCCCTATTCGAGGGCCAAATACACCCGATTTCGTATGTTTTCCGTTATATTTTGGAGCAAGTTAAGGGCCAAAAATCAATGGATTGCGGGCCAGACTTGGCCTTCAGGCTTGCCATTGAGAACCCCTGCATTAATCAACATGATTTTGTTTAAAAATCATCAGAAATCTCTGATCAGCCTTTAAACTGGTGTCCTAAAATATTTTACCATTTCTCTGCACTGACACAGAACCATGGCAGTCCACATCTTCATCTGATTCTAACTACAAACTTCCTTTTGTGACAAATAGGACTTGGAGCTTACCATTCACAAATATATATTTACTAGCCAATCTACCAGCACTATGCAGAAATCTCGAATTTGTATTTTGGTGCACTCTGAAAAATGTGTCTATAGTGCTTTAACGCAAAAAATGTGAGAAGATTGCTTAACTGCAATGTGAGAATATGAATATTTCCCGCTATAAGTACCCTTGTGAAATTCTGATTGTCAAGTTTTTTCATTTTTCCTATACAATTCCAGGGCTTTTTTGTTTTTTTGCTTAGATTGTTTGCTCTATCTTCCCAGGTTGAGTGGGAAACCATGAGATTGTAACTGGAATCGCTTTAAAATATTACCTTCTTGATGACCTTCTTAGGTTTGGGTTGTGTCTTGATGGCCTCCTCTTTCACCCAGTTTTGGCTTGCAATTTGTCTAGATCAACAAACATCTCTCCACTCCTCACCTGCAAAGCACTAAAAGTTAGAGTTTGAAAACCAAGTTCTTTTAAAATGTTACAACCATATTATTCTAAGGGCTTTCTTAACACTAACCACACACATGTACGTCCTTGAGGTACACTTGTATCTTTTTGCTTGTGTAACTTTCACAAATAAATCTTTATGTGTCTTTTTTTTCCAAATTACAAATTGCACTTGTGTCTTCTACATACTGCTTCAGTGTTTCTGCTTAGTTACAGTGTAAACTTTTGTAAACCAAGACCAATGCCACTAACCCCCCAACTGGACACATAATTATTGAAACCAAAGACAAGGATACATTGTAACACAAAATAAAAGACAATTTTTTCCTAATAGTTTGTCCGATTATGTGGTAAAAGAATTAGAGAGCAATATACAGAGATGCCAGCAACCTGAATTGACCAAAACCCTGAAAATTGGCCGGGGTCCGGGGCTCCGGAGTTTTATCCTTTTTAAATCACCTAGACAGTCCAATCTGGATTTACAACTTCTTTGAAAAATACATGATCTTTCAAACAGAAATGGTAATTTTTTCATGAAATATGCTTATCTGTTGACAATTTCATGTTCCTTTAAATCAAGAGGATCATGAAATCAAGAAGTCAAGATTGATCAACATGCATGACATGATGGGCTACGTCCATGCCTACCTGCCTGCCAGCGCATTGTGTTCTGTTGATGTTATTAGTCCTCACAACGCGGCTTGAAAAACAGCTGGTACCTCTTGTGCATTTTTCAATGCCCTCCCTTTTTCTTTTATGTACCATCTTTATTTGCGTGAGCCATTTGACCTTTGATCGCTTTCTCCCCGACGATCCATAATTCCCGTTTCTACACCATGATCATCAGAAGTTGATCATGGTGATGGTCCATCCATGTCAACATGTGCACCATCCACTTGGTTCAGTTCCCTCATGTTTACTCTGATAAAAATCGTCGTTGTCAATCTTCTCTTCCAACCATTACCATTCCATTTTTCTTTATCTTTCATTCTATCGCTTGTAAAGTCATCAGTCCGTCAACAAATTTAAAATTTTCCATTTTTCCTACCGCAAAGTATACCGGCAACACCATGGCATAACCCTCAAAAAATTCGCGCGCTCGCTGATCAATTCCTTACACGGAGCCTGTAGAATGATCGCTACGGTCCCGTCATAAGATTTTTTCTTGTAGAATGGTACGGTGTGTGATCGAGTCGTAAACCAACGACACGGGTAAATTTCAAGTTGCCGAGGGGAGCGTTATATACTCGTCGCTAATCACCTTCAATTTTACTTTATTTTGCTTACCAGACGACCGGAAACCGGGTTTTTTGGAAATTGTACTAACAAACAAAAAAAACGAAAAACCGACAGTTTGGGGGTTTTTAAAAACCGGATTTCCGGGAAAAACCGGAAAACTGGCATCCTCTGAATATACTGACCCAGTTATCCCGGATGACCTTGAACCTTCACACTGTTAGCCCACATAAGACCCCTTGTCCAATGTAAGAGCATACAATACAAACTTGATTTATCACTGCACTAAAAAGCTAAAGTAAGTTTAGAAAGGTTAACCAAAGCTGTATACTAGAGCAAATATGACGTTTCCCTGAGACAATTTTACCTCATATGTTAACCCACAAAAGACCCCTTTCTCAAATATAACTTGATCCATCACTGCACTAAAAAACGTACTGTAGTTGAAATTTAGGTGTGCAAACCAAAGGCGAATTGTTTAACCCACATACTAGACACACAAATCATGTCGGTATAAGATCTTTCCGATTTTATCAGACAACCTAAAAAAAATGCAAGTCTTTAACACATCACAACATGCACACCGCATCCTGCACATTACGTCACAGAAAGGCCCTGTTAATGGCATC
>JAMKCH010064344.1:0-25083 GCA_023653785.1 Ophioderma brevispina
ATATGTGAATAAGCTTCATTCGTGGACGAGCGGTCTAATTGTTGGACGTTATTGATTTTTACTTTGGATAGATTATTGTTGTCGGTTCGCGCCGGGCCCGGTTGCCCACGACTTTCAGCACCTTAAAATTACACGAGAGTAAGAATTCTTTCTTTACTTACGGTCACCTTGGCAATTGAAGTTTATGGAAGGGAAGTAAATTCATCTATAGTTCAAACATTCCCAACAAACACACCAAAAAAAGAAAACAACAGCAAAATAAGCATTAGAACATCAATGATACAAGCGGACACACACACCGTGAGTATATTATCAGAAATAAACTTCTCTTGTTGTGACCGAGTGTTTTGATGAGTTAAAAACCACTCGGTGGGGAGTATCGTTACCGACCGCTAATACTCGTAATACACTAGCTCAGCATGTATTTCAACCCTCAGAAGTATATTGGTACATTTCATGAGCAGATATGAATTTAGACAAAAACGAAAAACGGCGGAGTAAGAAATGCTTTCAAAACGGTCATTTATTATGGCAAAATGTGAAACTTAAAAAAACGGTTTCACAGACCTACAGGCCTTTATTACGAAATTAATATTGACAAAATTTAGTACCAGTTTTCTTTTTATACTCATGATGTGCCTTTTAATGCTACATTGGAACAATAATTGACATCATACAAAGCAATAATTGATATTAACGGAATTTTTGGTTCAACATCACTAATGAACCCTCACGAGCATAAAAACAATTGCGCTTTTATTTTACAAGCTTCCTCCTTGGCGCAGCGGTCTAAGCGTTAGGCGTCATTGATTTTACTTTGGTTAGTCTGTTGTGGTCAGTTCGAGTCCGCCTGTGGCCCACCTCTTTCGGCATTAGTAAAAAATTATGCTAGTATCAAAGTTCTGGCTGATCATTCTCATTTAATTTGTAGGCTAACGATCATCCTGACCATTGAAACTGAGAATGGAAGTATATGTAAATGTTAGTATTCAGTTATTTCAGGAAACACCAAGGGTTTCAGTTTCGATTTTACAATGTATTCATACAATAGATATGTGTCTTTGAAGTATTCGTTAAAAAATATATCTAAAAAGTATAATTTTTTAAGTTTTAAATTTTATTGAACAATATTAAAATAATCGGTGATTTTCTCCAATTTGCAACGAAAAATTAATATCACAGGGAACATTTGCCGTATATTGTGAGAAGCTGCTTCATTCTTTCATAACCAGAGACAAACTAAGTTAAAATTTATCAAGAAAAAAATAAAAATTAGTGCTCTGGACAAAAGTGTAAGCAGCCGTACAAGCACACAAATCAGCGATGTAATTCATTGATTGTCAGAGCCCCCATATGAAAACAAAACTATCGATTCATAATACCACATCTAAATTTCGGGAAACTTCTCGGAATGTTTCAAATGAATACAATTCGCCCGTATTTCTAGCTACCTTTGCATGGGCCCGCTGCAAAAACGAACTTTTTTACAAACATCAGTAGATCATATTGAAAAGCGCGCCACTGCTTAATATTTAATACACCTTGTGGGATCATTTTTATAGCGCTATACCAAAGGCACAGAAAGCTGGGCCCTCTGCCAAATTCTCAAAAAATACATTTCATTCTCATTTTACTTTCATAATAATTTCGTAGACACTCAGTGCAATTTGTGTTGCAAAAGATCAAAGTCCATATTAGTGAAAATGTAAATGTTTTATTCTGACCTCGTCGTGAATGGGTACTGACAGTGCTAATATGCACCAAGGACAAACCACCACTTCTTCAAAACATTTTTCTCCAACCATGACATCGTTTCCATTAGACAGTGTTGCTAGTTTGGATCTTTCGTGTTTTACATTCAACTCACCGTGGACTATCGGCACCTCGTGTCACAGCGCATAGGATTTCCCCTGGATTGTAAATGCACGACCCCATGCAGTAATTGGTTGGAATAGGTCACACGACAAACATTATGCATGGGCGGATGGTGTGTGACGTGCGTAATTAGCACCAGAGCCTGCCAATTTCCTCAAATTTCAGTTCCCAAGCCCCTACTTTCCGGAGACAAAATCAGTTCACACGCCCCGTTTCGGAAATCGGGCCGCACCCCCTACCTGAAAAACTTGAGTGCCCCTACCCCCGGGAATATTTTTCGCAAAGAACGTCTCGTTTCCGCTGGCCTCCGGCTTCGTCCTCGACGCACCTTTGTCTATCCTGTTGTGGATGAGGACAAACTGGTTTGGCAAGACTGCAATTAGAGAATGAAATACGGTCAGTGCGTGTTTTTCTCTGAAAGACGGCCTGGTGACATTATTGTACGATATTGTTGACTCATGAAAACAAAAATCCTGAAAGCGTAAGTAGCACAATCCTTGGCTAAAACACTATGTTATGGGCGTAGTCATGGGCGAGGCTTATTATGGATCTATCACATTGCACAAATACTACAAGCCCCGCCCACTGTAATCGAATCCCCTAACTGTACTGATTTTTTAGTTAACCATAACACGGCACTTTTGCTCTATATCTTTAAAAGAAATTAATAGGGGGCTGAAAGGAGAATATTAAGAAAAATATGCTTTTCATATAGAATTAAAATCGAACACTTTTTTTTTTGCTATCGGGTCTGAAGACATCGGAACCCCATACACACACACCCTTGTAAAACTAAAATAATCTCATTTTGGTAGACGGACCCACTTAGAATTGATGATATTGTCTCTCACCGCTTCCCGTCATTGTAATTTAAGGCGGGAAGTTTATCACAAATGTAGGAAGTGTTTTGTGTCACATCTTCCTTACATAAGATGCAAGGCATCTAAAAGTACTCTTTTGTAGAAGTATCGGATGCCAGAACCCACAAGAAAGGTGAAAATTTGGCAATTGCAGCCGTTTTAAAGAACAATCCAAAACGCCGACATGCACAATTAAGACACACGGTAGTGGGCCACCAAGTTTTAAAAATAACAACTAAAAAACAAAAAAAACAGCCAAAAAACCATAAAACAGCCAGATACAAACGACACACAACGTGAGATATTACCAGAAACAAAAGTCCCTTTGTTTGACGCGCGTTTGGAACGAGAAATAGCACTATGTTGGCAATATCATCAATAATCACTTAACAGCTCGCAATACATAACCAGAGCATGTTTTCAACCCACAAATATATTGGACCTTCATGTGCAACATATGAAATAAGAAAACGGAAACGATGAATTAGAAGTCCTTTCAAACGGTCACTTATAATGATTATTAGTGGTCAAGTGCGAAACTCTTACAAGTGGTTCTCACGACCTACAGCTTTTTCTGAAATGATAGTAGCCAAACTTAAAAACATAATTTCTAGTTAACCTCATGATGTGCCTTTTTAGTGATAGTGTTGAAGATAGTTCACTCTATGCAAATAAAAGTGACGTTTCACGGGATTCCTTTGTTTCGACATCACGAATGAACCACAACTTACTATCATATCCAACAATTTGCGTTATATGTAATAAGCTCCTTCGTGGCCGAGCGGTCTAAGCGTTGGACGTTTTTATTGATTTTACTTTTGGATAGTCTCTTGTTGTCCGGTTCGGTCCGGCGGTAGCCCACGACTTCAGCACATTAAAATTAAAATTAATCATAGAGTTTTTTTTTACTTTTTTTATTTTTTTCAGTTTTTTAATTTTTTGTTTTTTTCAAACATTTTTCAAATCTTATTAGATACACTGTAGTGTGTCCACCAAGTGGTAAAAATTTTAAAAAAAGAAGAAAAAACAGCAAAAAAGCATTAGAACATCCAGGATACAAGCGACACAAACCTTGAGTATAATGATCAGAACAACTTCCCTTTGTTTTTGACGCGTGTTTGACCGAGTAAAACCACTAGGTGGAGTGTCGTTAAACACCTGCTAAACTAACTCGTCATAGCAATAGCTCAGCTTGTATTTCAACCCTCAGAAGTATATTTGGTACATTTCATGATGCAATTATATGAATTTAGACAACGAAAACGACGATTAGAAATGCTTTCCAACGGTCCCATGTATAGCGATTATTAGTGGCAAAATGTAAAACTTAAAAAAACGGTCTCACAGACCTACACCGTTATTACTAAATATTGACCAAATTTAGTACATGTTTTCTTATCCTCAAATGTCCTTTTACTGCTAACATTGAAATAATTGACTTCATACCCAAGAAATGATGTTCACGGACTTCTTTGTTCACATCACTAATGACCCGCACTGCCATCCAATTCGCTTCTTATTTTACCAAGCTTCCCTCCGTGCGCAGCGTCCTCAGCGTATGCGTCATTGATTTTACTTTTTGGTAGTCGGTTGTTGTCAGTTCGAGGCCGCCTGTGGCCCACAACTTTTCGGCTATTACAATTATGCTAGTATTCAGTTCTGGTGATCAGTCTCTTTAATTTTGTAGGCTCACGGTCACCCTGACATAGAAACTGATATGGAAGTATATGTAATGTTAGTATTCAGTTATTTTCAAGAAACACCAAGGTTGTCAGTTTCGATTCTACAATGAATATTCATAAACTAATATTTTTCTTTGAAGTATTCGTAAAAAATATATCTAAAAGTACTACCTAGGATGGAAATGTGACAATTATTAAAATAATCCGTGATTTTTCTCCAATTTAACCGAAAATTAAATCACAGGCAAATTTCTGCCGTCTATTGTATGAGATGCTTTTCATTTCTTTCATACCAGATACAACCTAGTTAAAAGTTTCACGAAAACGGCAATAAACTAGTGCTCCTGGACAAAAGTGTAAGCGGTGTACAAGCACACACATCGTGTATGTTAATCATTGGCATTGTCAGAGCCCCTATATTAAAACTATCGATTCATATACAAATCTAAATTTCGTGAAACGTCTTGGGAATGTTTTCAAGGGAATACCATTCGCCCGAATATTCTAAGCTACCTTTGATGGCCACTGGTCAAGAAAGGAAACTATTGATTTTTATTTGGGTGGTTCAGTCGTTGAGTCTGTTTCGAGCCTCCATTTTCGACTTATTAATTAATGTTGTTATATATAGTAAGTCTCAGTTGGTGCTTTCATTCTTTTTAGTTGATATGATTAATTCTATATAAAGTAGAAAGCAAGTACTGATTTTTATTGAATTTTCATTTAATTTAATGGGCAATCTACACGGAGCGGAGATCCAGATCCGATGCGCATCACCGAGATCCCGATCACAGATCCAGATCATGGGAGACCGTTTACTGGTTTAAGAACTCTACACGGCGGCGCAGTGAGTGCGAAAGTACAGCGCCCTTTCGAAACGTAAGGTGTACAAATGCTACACGTAATCTTGGTGATCGAGGAATACTTTACGCGGAACCTAAAAGTACACGCTTAAAGTGCAGCGACACTAACCAAGCCGTGTACGCACCATGTACGTGTTGCAGATCTTGATCAAGTTTGGCCGTTGCCCGTGTATACGCAAACTGAATACGAGATCTGGGTCCCGATCTGGATCTGCGCTGCCGTGTAGATTGCCCCAATATCATCGCAAAAATAAAATAAAAAAAAAAAAAAAAAAAAAAAAAATAACCTCGTACCAGTGACACATTTTCATATAATTCACACATTCCATGCATAAAAAATGTAGTGAGTCATGTGTATACGTGTATTCTTTTCCGAATAGTATATTACAAATAATGTTCTCATAACAAAAAGATGTCCTCTGGCTGATCGGGTTGCATACACCCCTGTAAGATTTTAACAGGTATTTCTATAAATTGAATTCGAATTTTAATGCCAAAATGCTATATGGTATGTGAAATCATGCGTTGCTTCGGAAAACAACCCAGGACGTAGACGCCCGGTGGTGGAAATTGTAGGGAATTTAAAGCATATGTTATGTTAGGTTTGTATTTTACCTTTTATACATAATTTTCATTATATTTGCATAGATGCACTTTTCACGGTAAACCATGCAATTCAGCACTTTGCTTGGCAAATTTAGTCTTTTTAGTTATTTTCGCCTGGTTTGGGGGGTTTTCCGTGGTCTTTTATGCGCTTTTCGTCCGCAGTTTTTAAAGGATTCGAGTGATGGCACTTTATTTAATAAGCTTATCGTAGAAAGTAACATGCGGTTTCCTTAGATTTCCACCTGTCCTGTTGGCCATTGAGTAAAATACGTCTTTTTCCTAAATGCAAAGCGTAACTCATCTTTTCTTTTAAATGTAAAAGACATTGTATTACACAAAAAGGGACAAATGACCCAATTCACATAGCAGAACCGGTTTTTATAAAACGGTAGAATGCTAGTCAGCAGGTACCTGTTATATAACTGACCTTCAATTGTATAAACCTCTGCATACATCATGCATCGCAGGTACCGGTGGAACAGGTTACTGTTCCTTAAACGTATTGTACACGCATATTTCCAACCCTGGCCTTTAGTAATGTTTTTCCTTACTCTAAAATAATATTAAATACAATTTTTAAAAAGGCCCTGGTTGGCTTCGAACCTGTGATACCTGCGTTCAAATTCGATGCTCTTATCCACTATACTAGCGAGGAAGGATGTGGAGGAGATTGCTTTTAATCCTACATAAGCTTTACGGAATAAACGATCATAACTAATATTGAAAAGATAGCACTGTATGCAGTTTATACATTGAGAGTCAGTTATAACAGGTACCTGCTGACTAGCAATAGCATTTTACATAGTTTGATCTCAGGTTCCTGCTATGTGAATTGGGTGGACCATCTCCTTCCACAATTTTATGCCCTTTTATTATATTTTTTTGTGAAAAAGGCCTAAAATTGCCCAAACTTAAAATCTGATATCCAGTAACTGAATGGAAATATTACTGTCAAAAACACTAAAGTTTTCTTTTCCAACTATAATAATTGATATAAAAAATCTCAAATTTGGATAGCTAGTTTGATGTTCACAAAAATAAAGGAAATCTACCAAAAAAACGTTCAACGTTTAAACAAAAAAAAAACCAAGTTTTAAAAAGAGTACAGCCGTTAAAGTTAATAAATGGTAAGAGAGCACCAAGTATACTCCAGTGCGTCTGCCCCATGGCAAACTCTGGTCCCATTTCTTCTACCATGCAAAAGAAAATATCATTTTTTCCTTCCCACCATCACCCTCCAAACAGTCCAAAGATAATAGGTGCTAATGCAATAATGCCGGTTCAAACACAACCCCTTTTCATACGTGAGACAACCAGACCAGCGGTAGGAACCTTCCTAGTGGTCCTTTAGTACCCTTCTTCCGGTAGGTATCTCACAGAAAGACTGGGACAATACCCAGAAACATACTTGAGTTAGACTCTATCACAGAACCATAACCACTAACCTTCTCAGACAGTCGACTGCAGATCCTCGAAACAATTTTCATTGGAAGACAATATGATGTTCAAGTGAGATTGGGCTTTATTCCTTATTGAACATCTCTCCCACAACAGACATCAAGCAGCAACCAAACGCAACTAAGAAATATAATTTTGAAAGTATCAAAGACAGTCCAGACAGACTCCTTTCCATCAGAATAGGAATAATACTATCCAAACTCACACTGCCACTAGAGACCTTAAGAACCAATGCAGTTGGATTTATTTTAAATCAACAATTTGGGCTAATGATTCTGTGTCATTAATGACATGTCACAACGGTTCTCAAAAAAGAATGAGGAATGGAAGCATGGACGCAACGTTTGCCAATGGGGCAGATGCACTGAGTATACTTGGTGCTCGCTCAACATTTATTAACTTTATCAGGCTCGTACTCTTTTAAAACTTGGTGGTTTTTTTTTACGTTGAACGTTTTTTTGGAGATGCAAATTACCTCATATTATTCATTAATCGCACAGAACACAAAAGGATAGAGCATTCACCAAAATATTTAAAGGATAGAAAATCAAATTCTGAAGGCCTACTTCTGTCATAAAGTTAATTCAGTTACTAAAGTATGTACAATATAATAGGGACATTTAGTGGCTTATGAAATGATGTCCAGGTAGCCGACCCCAAAAGATAAACCCAAGACAATGTCAAAAACCAAGGGATGCATTTTGAGTCATGTTACAAATGTATAGATTCTTTGGGCTCTATCGATCCATGAACAAATGAAATTCCACATACAAATACAGCAGGGGCATTGTGCATACCTATTGCAAGCCTTTCATTTAAAGGCATAGGGGACAATTCTGTCAAAAAAAAGCTAGAAAAAGTTGTGAACATCACTTTCCAAAAACACCTTTTTTGGGCAAAAAAAAAATAGTGCATAGGACCCCCAACATGTTCATTTAATTTGTTAGCTTTAAACCGGCACAGTGCTATATATATCATCATAATGACAAAAGCATTTTGAAGCAGGAAGTATTAGTTACCCTTCATATAAAAATGTGTATGATTGGTTCAAGGAAAGTGTAAGAATAAGGACGTGACAATAATAGATGTTATTTTGTCGAGTACGCTAGTGGTAAAATTAGGGCCAGTGCCACTTAAAAGGTGAAGGTAATGTGGTATTTCTTTAGTAGTGTTGTGTCCATCACTACCCAGTATCTAAACAAGAACAAGGACCAGACAATCCCATATTTCATTTTGTGCATATGCATTGACTGTGGTCTCTGTCATTTGCATCTGTCTGGAAACTTAAATGTTAATTGGTTTTTTTTATATTGAAGTAATTAGTGGCCATTTTGAATAATCATAATGCTAAAAATTGAATATGAATTGACTTTGGATGGCGGTGTAAACATACTAGATGAATAATGCAGCTCTATTGGTGGAGTTTGTTGTGTAACAGCAATGTTGTGGTATAGGGAACTTTATAGGGTGTGGTGGCTGGTTAATTTCCTATGTAGTTTTTTTTTCAGATGGCAAGTCCCAAATATTTTGAGGGACATGATCATAGAATTGTAATGCTAATATGGGAGGAGACATTTTTCAATTCTCGAATTCCATAGGCTCAAAATGGCATCAAAATATGGAAAAAAGTCCAGGAA
The DNA here is from genome assembly GCA_023653785.1 of Ophioderma brevispina. Taxonomy (NCBI): domain Eukaryota; kingdom Metazoa; phylum Echinodermata; class Ophiuroidea; order Amphilepidida; family Ophiodermatidae; genus Ophioderma; species Ophioderma brevispina. Next base: position 8,979 of record JAMKCH010064344.1, read on the forward strand.
ACTGGCTTAGGGGTATATTTGATACACACCCTGTCAAGTTCCCTGACGTATGCAAATGAAAACTCATACAATAGTCAGTAATATTGCCACATAAACAAACAAGAGCACCAACTTATCCATATGCTATAAAATCAACTTGAGATAACATAGGTATAAAGAGTGATTAATGACAATTTTGCTCTAAATTATCTGTTTTTTTTGCTACATTACCATGATGTGCCAACAGGCTGTCTAATAGCCCTGGAGCTAGCAGACATTTGTAACACATCTCAAGTACAAAAAGGTTTTAGTGATTAAATATGTAGACAGGACTGACAGGGACCTCTGAAACATAATTCTTAAGGCCGCAAGTGGTGCATTAAGGAGAGGGGGCCAAGCAAAAAGTTTGTACAGGGGTCAATTTTTAATTGATCCAACGTGCTGAAAAAGTGTACCATGTTATTTTGTCTAACACAAGATTCAGGAAAGGTATAGTTTGTACTATCTACAACGTAAGTTTAAAGAGTTATGAATAAAAACAGCAAAAATCAAATAAAAAAAGGGTCAATTTTCAGTTGTACAGGGGTCAAATTTTTAAGTTGCTCGATTTGGATAAAAAATGTGCAAATATTGGTGGAGCTCATAATAGGATAAAAATAAGGAACAGTTTTGAGGGTATCAAATGCTTGCTTAAGAACGTAGGGGGGAACAAGGTCAAGCCCATTGAATGCAATGGACATTGACCTTATGTGCCCCCTACATCGGTAAACTTAAAGTATTTAGACATCATGAGGCTAGTTACCTCATGGAAGTTTGAATAAAATGCATCATGTCTAACAGACCACTGTGCTGACAAACTTCAACATGAACTTTTTTTCTCAGACAATGGGGATACACAGCCTCCCCTTTCTTAGAATCTGACTAATTTAAGCTGCATTTGAGAATTTTTTTATGCTCTAGCATGGTCAGTGGTGTAACCAGCAGGAGGGAAAGGGGAAGGATGGGAAAGGGGTGGGGAAAGGAAAGGGCAGGAATCTCAATCTGGAAATCCTTTTCCCCTCCTGCCTTCCCCCAAGAGATCAGCAAAAGTAAAAAATAACAGTATTACCTTATATACGGGGTTCACCTTTGAAATATGTTTTCTTAAGAAAAGTGTGACCACCCCATATTTTAAATGTTTCCCAAATGAAAATGTCTGGTTACCCCCTGAGCCCACGTGTTGTGGAAGGTGGGAAAGGACATACTGTACATGCAATTTAGGTAATCATCTGCAAACAATGAGATCTGCGAGACTTAAAGGACAATGCCCGACGTCAATGGCCTCGTCCCCAGAACCCCAGATTTAACGGAAGTGGTGAATATTTTGGTGTCTACAGAAAGCTAACTATTTTTCTCAGTTACCAGTGAAAGCTTAGGGCTAAAAGATGTTAGTTTGGATGTTATGAGCAAAAATGTGTCCCGTTTGGTCGCCCAATTATTACGCTTCAGAGTACTCTATGGGGCTTACAAATCATGTTTTTAGTTCTCATACAAAACGGATTGAAAATCAGTGCGAAAAATTTACATGTGGGGTTTTGGGGTCCAAGTAATTCAATCAAGAATACTAAATTCACGGCCATGCCCTTTATCTTTATCATTAGTTGCCACAAATCTCAACATTTCTAACATTTTATGACTATTCCCAACCAACAGCCAAAATTATTGGCTGGATCACATATGGATAGGTTTCAGGCCATCTCCACATGCAAGGTTACGAATTTAACAAAATCATTGGCAGTCATGGTTTCACTCATCATATGAAGTGAATTCTGATTGTCATAGCATCAATCAATCACTATCTGATTGAATTTGAGATTGAGATAGATCTCTTACAAATGTTACAATAAGTGAATCACCTCACTGTATCTCACAGACGCAATCCTTCCTCCATTCATGCTTGAATGAAAAAAAATCCCCTCTACAAGACAGTCGGGTTCTCAGATGACCCCAGGCACAAGGTCGGGTTGAATACAAGTCGATATCCCGACTGCAGGTTGTGAGGCGTACTGACACTTCTTTTGCCCTTCACCCAAGAGAAGATATAAGTAGCTTCCCACAGTGCAATGCTTCCATTGGAAGTTTTTGTACAGGTAGTCATGTGAATCGTTAGAGATGCCCACACTCTTAAAATGCAAGTTTGTGATAGTACTGTCAAATTTTGCCATGTTTCTATCACTAACATTCAGTACCAGTACCTGTCAAAAACCTTCCATGGGAAGCAATGCATTGTGGGACGCTACTGAAATCTTTCTCTTACTTCACCCTATTCAATATTAACAGGGTTAAGGTTAGGGTGCCTTAGTGGCAATGATGTTAGACTTACGATTATGACTTTTGTGCAAAAATACCAGAGACAGATTTCTGCCGGGGGAAACGGGTTAATTTCCCCTTTTTTTTCTTGCCCCCCCCAATCCCCCGTCAAGAAGAAAAAATGTTGGATTTTAGACAAAAAATCAGCCAAATTTAGGGCCACCAAAGATCACCAAAATTTGGCAAAAATCAGGGCAAATTTGACCAAGATGCCCGGGGAGGGCGCCAAGAAATCCCAATTTCAGACGTCGCCATGGTTTACACACGCGTAAAAGCGAAATCTTGAAGAAATTTTTGGTTATATGTTGTCAAGGAAATATTTCTTATTCCAAAAACCGGTTGGAGTTGAAGAATCAACTCACTGGAAGGGTTATTCTTAATTTTTTGTATGAATACTGAACGAGGACCAAAGTGTATGTGGGTCATGGGATACACCCATGACCAACCCCACATCAAAGCACCCCAAATGGTTTGTGGTTGCACTCCGTTATTGCTGTAATGCTTTTGAACATTTTTGGTGTGAGTTGCTTAATGAATGAGGCTTGGCCGCCACCCGCCTCTGAGATGCTTAAAAATCTCCCAATTGTTGATGTTGTTTTGCCTCCAATTTTAACTTTTGCTCCAAATTCACTTTTCCCATGTTTCAGTTAAAAATATGCAATTTTGGATGTTTTTCCCACCAAATTTTGTTGTTACCATAAATTCCACATTTTGCCCCCCCCCCCCCAAGAAAACTCTGGTGATGGCCACTGTGCCCTCCTACACACAGCCCAAATGCTTAAACTAGAATTTTACTCCACATTACCCTACCGACTATATATGAACACTCGTGTCCAGGGACTCCCATGTTTTGTTGGCATATACAGATAGTGTACACACAAGGGCTGTCCTGCACCATGGAAGGAGTAGTTAAGTGGTTACACTGGCTCTCAGCGCGTAAGGTATTCTCATGGCCATTTATAAAAGTAATTTTTGGCAGATATTTACACATTTTTATTTTAAAACAAGTGGAAAATGTTCATAGACATGGGATTTTTCTTTCTTCTTCTTGTTCTAGTGACAACACCAGGACCCACCCAAAAAAAAAAAAAAAAGATTGCATCAATCTGCTACTTTTCTCACCTAGTAAAAATGTCAATTCTCACTTCATAACTGATACAACACGTGCTAGTCAATCACCAATAGTAGGATTGTAACGTATTTTACGTATTTATTCAGAAAAGAAACTCACAAAAAAGGAAGCTAGCTGGGAGACAGTAAACACGGGTCTGTCTGATATGGACACACAGCAAGTCTGGGGAATACAGCACTGGTGTGCTACGTGCAGACACTTCTATAATGGAGGAGGGGCACCAAGTGTGAAAGGTACTGAGTATAGTGAGAAGTGTCCAGGAAGGTCTTATGAAAGGGTTAAGGGGGATAAAAGTAACTTTAGGAGTATTCCCTGAATGAGTTAGAATAACTGTTTCTACAGTTTTTTTTTCAGGCTAATTTTGTGGTTTACTGTAAAGAATTTTCTGGACAATTTCAATTAAACAATTTGTTTTGGCTTACTTTTGTATTTGTTGTTTTTACTTTCAATTCATACATGTCCTTAAAAGTTTGGTAAAAAAGGTTTCTGGCCAGATATCAATCTGCGACCTAAATTTTTACCAGTATGCACAATCTATATAAAATAAATAGGCATATAATTCTTATGTGTTTGTGTTGACATCATTGTTTCTGTGCGAAAAACCGTTTGCTGTACCTAAATACCAGTAAATGCACACTCTTTGATTTGTGTTATAATTTTTGCACCACAAAATGTGCGCATAGCGGGCAAAATAAACCGCGAGGTGCATGGAGTGATGCTATATCTACTCATACATTGTTGGTGCATTGTGGGACAGGAATTTCGGTATGATTGATTTCCTGTAGGAAACCCAAAATTCGCATATTAAAAAGATCAAGATTAGGTGAATGCTTGACACTCAGTAGAGTATATCTCCTGAAACACTTAATAGAAAAATGGTGATGTACTACACAGGCTCTAATACATCTTTGTCTGCTCCAGCTCCAATTTGGTTAAAAATATTGGACACAATGGTTTGTTGTACGAAATAGATTAAAAAAAAATAAACAATTCATATCTTAAACCAACCCACTCAAGAGTGTCGCTATTTTGGTTTGTTTTTGTTTAACTAAAAGGAAACTTTTCTATCACACAGATTTCCTTGATCTAAGGATCTGCAGTTCTTGAAATATTGCATGCAAGAAGTTGCTATATGCGAAATGAATCATGACATTAAAATTAGGTCAAAGGTCATCTCCTCTGAACTCAATAAGACTCTAGAGGGTTCATCTATGAAACCAAAAGTTTCGTTCATCCTAGCACCTATGAGTTCTTTGATATTTCACATGCAAGTTTAATAATGGAAAATTAACCTTACCTTGAAATGAAGCTTGATCACATTTCGGGCGAAATGAAGACGGAGCATGGCCATAGACATGGTGTTGGAAATCCCAATGGGGCAGCCATTGTTTGTGAGGACCAGATGGGCTGGTTAGTTTTATGAGTGTTGCTATCCGGTTGGAAATTGTAGCTAGTAGTAAAACTTCAGTTTTAAATCCAGTTTTGCACCTGCTAATAAGAGTGGCCGGATTCACCTCACATTCACAGCAATAATGCCGTGTGTGAGGATTTATTGAAGCATAAGATAATTGACAGATATGCCTCCTGACATCAATGTGCTGGATGGCCTGCCATTGGATCTCCTGCGTGGCAACACCCTGGTAGGTAGATCTTTCTAGTTATACAAAGGTAACACAGCTACCCTCTCATCAGATTTTTGTTAGACACCTGATGGGGGTGTGGTTTGCAAAGAAATCTGGACCTGGGACAGGTAGTACTGGTTAGGATACCAGTAGCAGGCCCTCAAAAACCTGGATCCTGACCTTGTATAAATTAGGCATATATAAAGCATTGGGTAATAAAAGAGTGGGGAGTTGGATGTGAACAACAATGGACATTAACCCTAGATTTTCCTACTGATATGGGATAAATTGGGTTTGAGGGAAGTGAGTTGCGGACAAAATAAGTGGGTGTTTGTCTGGCGCTGTTGCTCTAATTTCCTTAACCACTGAATAGGTCAGTCTACACTTTGAGTTACACTAAAGGACACTATCAGTGATTAAACCCGAAGAGCAAAATATTTGAAATTTGCAAAAATAGCTTATAATTGCAAGGACAAGTCTGTAGAATTATCTTGTAAGTTATTTTTTGCAACTGAAAACTAAAAGAACGGAAGAAAAAAACCGCTTCAAGTTATGAAGCTCCATTTCAATTATGTGTTGTAGTTAGTTTCCGTTCGGACAGATTGGGACTCTAAAATGTATGATTTTGTCTTATTAGTTGCTTTCAGGCTTAGCACTTGTAGGGTATGTTTAGGACACCTATGCTTGGTACAGAAAATGAACAAAATCTGATTTTTGTTATTGTTTTTTGATTTCTGATTTAGCAAATGACTGATTAGTGCCTTGGCTTTCACTGAATGCATGTGACTGCATTAATCCTAACATGCAAAAAAACTAACTGATTTGAGTTATCGTACTATCATCGTACAAAATAAAGATTCATATGGGCACAAAATCGCTAGCGAGGCCAGCGACCACCTCATGGCTTGCCATCCCTGGTCATGGGACTGGGGTGCTGGGGGCACTGGTTCGATCCCACCACGAGTTCCAACTCTTCTTACATTCTTATCCCTTTACATCTTCCCTTCCTCCAGCTAGAAAAACCCCGAGGAACAGTGTTCGGTTTACGCGACAATAAGATAATCAAATGTTTACACTTCTATTTATTATTATATTTAAGTTCAACACTGTATTGGTTGCGAAGTGCTTTTCTTAGTTTAGAATAATCCTTGTAAGCATTCGCAACACTTACACATGGCATTCTTTTCTCCGTTTTCTCCCTAAATGATTACAATTGCTAAATGTTATTTTAGTTAGATACATCATGGATGATCATTTATGGAAAATAATTTTTGGTGTTTTCAAGATGAAGAGAGATGCACTTGATTGATGTGGTTGCCGGAACTCAGAAAAACCATGCCGCCAAGGTCTGTTTAATTTGCTAAACATGGGGCAATCTACACGGCAGCGCAGATCCAGATCGATCCAGATCGGATCCAGATTCTCGTTATCAGTTGCGTCTACATGGGCAATGGCCAAACGTGATCAGATCTGCACACGCTACATGGTTGTCTGCGGTGAAAAGCGTGGTCTAGTCGTAGATGCAGGTTTTAAGCACCCTTGCAGTTACTTAGATTACTTTTTTTTTTTGGTTTTTTTTTGGTTTTTAATTTCATTCACTTTGCTAACTAAGGACGAATAGCATTGTACACTTTGACGCTTCGAAGGGAGCTTGGTGTACTTCGGCACTCAACTGCGCCCATGTAGAGTTCTATACACGGTCTCCCGTGATCTTGATCTGTGATTCTGGATTCTCGGTGATGCCGGATTCTTGGATCTGGATCTGCACTCGTGTAGATTGCCCCTCTGTTAATCCATAAATAAGGTCTGTCCTGGTTGCTCTCAACTAGATGTGAGAGGTGAGGACTGGAAAGTGCTTGAACACACGTGCTAAAATATGTCTACGGTTTGACAAACAAGCAATTCCACTTAAATGATTAGACTTTAAATGAAATCTTAACGAATTTTCTGCTAAAACTTTTTCATGCTTTTAATGCAAGTAGCCTTTTTAGCATGTAGTCTTTAAGCGGGTGCATGCTGTTTTAGCTTGATGTGATGTGTGTGTTTTTAACATGCATGGTGTGTTGTGTGAGTGCAAGGGTGTCGTGTACGGATGTGTGGGTGGGTATGGATATGCGGGTATGTGTGTGGGTGTGTGTTCTCGGGGCGGGTTGGATGTGTGAGTGGGGTATGGATGGTATGCATAGGGGCGCGTAGTGTGTGTGCCTTTGTGTTCGCTTATGCAGGCATGGGCTACGAGGTTGAGGCTGCGGCGCTTTGTCAATGGTGCATTGTTTTGCATGTCTTTAGAATGTAAGTGTATATTTGTGATTTAACTATGTATTGATACTATTCATGTTTTTAAAACATGTGCGTAGTAATATTTGTATACCAATTAGTAATTTTTTCTTGTGTTTATTAATTAAGTGCTTTGGGTATGGAATTAGTATTCTGCCACCACTTAAACTTCGGCACCTTTCCATGGTCCCATAGGCACTTTGCTGTAATTTTGCCGTTTACGGACAGAAATACAAAATTGCCCAATTTCTTACAGATACGACCAACTTTCACGTAAGATTAGGTACAAGTGGATTACTAAGGCTTAAGGGTTCAGATGATATAAAAAAATCTCATTTTTTTAGGTAAGTCGGGGGAATGCGGTTGGTGGATCACAAAATGCCCTGTAACAGGTGCAGCGACACAGAGAGTGCTAGTAAAAGAAGTGAATACATCATGGCAGTCAGGGATTACACCACCAATGCATCCACAGATGTGTTTAAGCAAATCCTTGGTCAGCGCATCAAGCTAGTTGAGTTACAGGATAAAATGTATTCTAACTAGTCATGGCGGGGGCAGGAAAACTTACAAAAAGAGCGAGGCGGCCATGTTGCATTATGCACAAAATGGTGCCTAGTAATCTCGTTCCAATGTAAACATGGGACCTACTTTTTCAAATTGTTTGATCTAAATAAGCAATATTAATTGTGGAGTAGGGAAGATATGTGAAGCCACATATCATGATTTTGTTGAACTCAACAGACAACATATGGATTACTTCGGTGATGAGAAGGTTAAAAATTTTGAGACAAAATGAATAGGTATGCTATTGGTATAGATAAAGCTAGCAGCAATAATTAAATGAATCAACATAAATTTGGGTATAGAATTTTGGGTATAGAATTCGCTACATGGTAAACATGCTCATGACATTCTATAATAACTTAGCGGAGTAATACTAAATATCGTTGGACGTGTGTCACATAGTGCCGTATTCGACATTTTGGACGTTTTGGAGAAATAAAATAACATTGTTTTGTACTTATTCTCCAAATTTCCACCAAATTTCAACCTTCCAAATGGCTTAATTAGTGTATATTTAATTAACTAATTATGACGAATTTGCAAAACATTAAATTATCCGCCTCACATAATAACGATTTTGTTGATTTGACCAATCAATTCTGTGGCAGGCCCATAGCATCATAATAGTTATTTGAAGTTTTTGCCGTTTCATATTATAGTGTCGATTTGGGCTCATATTTTCAGTTCACGGTAGATTTGCTATTTTGTCGTTTTCACATAGTGACGGTATTTGCACAAACGTGTCACCATAACGATGTTGTATATTCGCAACGTATCTGTTTTATCATTTTCACATGGTGACATATTTTATTTAAACATATTTTCGCATATCTAAATAAATGGAATGTGATTAGTGTTTTTAAATATATTTGAAATTGAAACTTATTTGGTGACCTACGTTTAATGAAATATATGTTTAATTAAAATCTCAAAATCTTCAAGCTGTTTTTCTCAAAATGCATATTTAGCAAATACGTCAGGATGTGCGTTGGCCGAAGATTCTATTGTTTTATTTTAAAATGGAATTAAATCCTCAAGAAGACTATAAACGTAATCAGTTGGTTTAGAAGATAGCTCTAAAATTGGGACAATTGGAGTATAACCCAGGGGTATGACAAAAATTGCACAGAGTGATTATTTTCCGCCAAAGGGCGATGGCAGGTTCACTTGCCAGATCAAAATGAATATGGTTTAAATTTAGATTCAATCCATGGGGTTTTAGACAATGATTTTAAGATCCAAACTTGGTTTCACATCAACAGGCAGTGGTGTAGCCGGACATTGCAATTTCCTGGGAGGGCAAAAGGCGGAAGGGGGGAAATTTTGAAGGGCTTATAATTTGGTCATCCTTTTTATACAGTAACATTTATTCAAAATTCTATACCTCTACTGCCCATTATGCAAAAGCACGCTCTTGGAACTGTTGTTTACTGCCCATTATTCGGCAATAATGGGTCGCGATAAGCTTCTTAATGCGTGATGCAAAGCGCACATTCTTTTCGGCACGTGCCACCATCACTGTAAGCGCACATTGATAACAATTTACTGCGGAGAAGACCAAAGCGCGCGCTCTAAAGCCGCCAACCACTGTTACGTGTTTAGTGAGAAATAGCACGTTTGTAAGAGAATTGGCTCCTTCGGAACCCAAAGGCTACGGCCCACCACTGAAAACTGTCAAGAAGGACCTCCAACGAATCACCAAAGAGACAGTGAAAAAACAATGCCCCAAAAACCCCTCATAAGGACTGATTAATATCATCAATATCTTACCTACAGTTTGTTCAAATAAGAACCAGGAGAATTGATAAGGTCGAGTAATAACACCAGTCATTTGTATGTACCATTAAATTTACCCCAGCCACATTCAGATAGCACTAAATTAAGTACCTCCAAATTGTTAAAAAACACTTTCACTGTATCCATTTTTTCGGTTTCTTCAAAGGTCTCACCGCTTCATATTTTTGCTTTAAAAAAAACTTTATAGGCCCAGTGGCATTCTATAGCGCCTTGTGGATCTAGGGGGCAGTCAGGGAAAAAGTCAGCCCGTCAAAGTGAAACGTCAAAAAACCAACAGGAGAAAGTAAGCCCAATTGGAGGGTAAATAATAGGGTCCAAAAATTTCCAATTTTACCTCAATTTTTTTTCAAGGGATACTCACTCTCCCCCTTATACACTATGACTATGACTACTTTATAGGCTGAAATCATGCATATAGTTCCATTGTTTAAAAAAGGAAAGTGTTTCCATTAAGTGGATACCTCTGTACAGTTCTGGCATGCAGGTGATTTTCAGCTTTTGTAAGAAGTAGAGGCTACAGCACTATACTCTGGATCATAACTTTCCGTGGACATTTTAGAACGTAGCCCAATGTCCACCAAAAACAACGCACCATCGTGTTGTACGTAGACGCAGTACAAACAACAATCAACACTGCGTGTGTGGTGTTATGTCAAGAAATTATGACCCAGAGTTATAGTTTGATTAAAAAATTCATTACTTCATTTAGAGACGAATACTGACTGCAAAATATAAAGAACATTGTCTTCTGGTAAACCTACACAAATCTATTTTTGTCATCTTTATATGATCAAAGCCAAAACAAGGCATTTAAAGATATATTAGACATGTGTGCCCCATATTTCTAAGATATGTTCGAGTGTGTGTTAAGGACTTATATCGCAAAAGGAATTACGTATTTCTAGAGTGTAGAAGACATGATTAATGGTTCACAAAATGTACATACTGTTTTTATATCCAAAATATAACATGGGTCACAATCTCATATTTAAAGGGGGATGACCCGACTTATTATTATTTTACAGAGCATTTTATATTGCGCTCCACAAGGAACGGAGCACTTTAAATAAACACAACACGTGAATATACAAAACAAAAGAGAAACTAGTAACGAGGGGAAAAAGATATATGACTAAGGAGGGACTTTGAAGACCAAAAACAGAGAATCCCGCACTTCTAAGCTGGACAGTCGGCAACTCGTTCCAGGTTCTGGTGCCGCAACAGCGACGGAGCGGCGCCCAGCTTTTAATTAGTCCGTTGGAACGGGGAGACGGCGAGACGAGTACGATTGGAAAAGGAACGGAGTCGTGGTCTACATTCATCAGAAACAAAACAGAGTGTAAATGAACAAGGTCACGGAGGTATGAAGAGCCTGGACATGATTACACTTTTGTAAATGAATAAGAATCTGTGACTTAAGTCTTTCTAGTAAAAGTTTTATCTCGATAGAATGGCCCTTCACCCAAAAACACCATCTTTAAAGTTTTGTGCCGATATTCAACCCGTTGTGAAGTGGTGAGAGCTTAATAACATGATTTTGTAATCCCAGAGAAGATGAGAAAATAATAGTGGTCAAACCCAAAATGCGATATATTTTTGCTCTTACATCAAAACAAATATCCTTTAGCCCCAAGATTCACAGGGTAAACAAGAAAAAATAGTAGCTATTCTTCTGATACCAAAATTTTGATCCAACTTTGGTAAAAACCTTGGGTCCTGGGGATGAGGCTATTAGCATACGGACCCGACCTTTAACTCAGAATGTGGGTCACAGATTTTTGTTATGACTTTAAATAACGCATTATGGCAGTTGAAGCAATGATTAATTGGTACACACCATCTCTGGTCTCTAACTGATTCAAGTTGTTTTATCATAATACAGGGTGAGTCAGAAAACTTACCTGGTTGGTTCCGCCATTTTTGAATTTTTAAGCCAACATATATCTAACTATTTCGTATCATCTGAAGGGGTTTCAGTATCTTTAACGTACTCAAAGGTCCATTTCAACATGCGTTTGGTAATAGACCGAGCTACAGTCGTTTGCATCAAGTAGTCGGTTGTCTGCTCTGTATCGGATTCACATTGAAATGAACGGGCGTTCAGCGAAGGAAATCGGTGTCCAGAAGAAAATAGGGCTACTTTGTTCACTGCAGATTCTTGATTCAAAAGACTGAGCTCGGCCTATACTTAACCGATGGAATGATCTTTGCAGCAAAATAAAGCTAATGAAATACGCTTTCCGCCAGAGACACTATGTTGAATATATTATTTAAAAATCAAATGGCGGACACAATCAGGTCAATTTTTTTACTCGCCATGTATGACTGGTAAATCTTGATCTCTATTCCGTATGAACCACTTTACTTTTCTGCAAAATAAGTTAGTTTCTCACTAAGCACAAAATTCAATTGATACAACTCACCTTAGCCCCACCTACCACACACACAATGTTATTTGTTATACGTGTAGCAGAGAAGATGTAAGGATTAGGAAGATTACTAAAGTAGCTGCCGATAAAAGGGTGGTCATTCTGCAAATAATGATAAAAAACATGCCATAAAGGAAATATATTAAAAATATAAGTGAGATGCATTCAGATAAAAGAGTGTATTTTGCAAGTCTGGCCATTCCTAAACACTTTCTGCATTTTACATGGAATAGCTTTATAAACGAAGAGAGAAAATATTATGTTAAAAAAAAAAAACATTTTGTAGTTCATAAATATCACCTTCTACTGCTCACAAAGAAAACGCGATTGAGAGTTTAGGATTAAAAGAATTCTGAACCAACATATTGTGTCAAAGAGTGTTACACAAGCAAATCTTGATGGCTTTTAAAAAGAGAGATGTAGTGAAGAGACAAACGCCTACTATTAATCAGTATGTTTGCCATTATGTAGATAAATCAACGGACTACAGTGATAAAGAAATTGAAAACGTCATTCTGACGTGAGTTCTAGATAGGAGATAAAAGACACCTGAATTTGATGATAACGAGTCTTCAAAAACAATAGCAAGCCATTAGCGTTCCACAAGGGCTCAACACATGGTTATTTCTAACATCCGCATAAGCAGAAAATGTTTCACCATAGAGGCAGCATGGTGAATCCGTCTGGCTGCCCACAGGACATAAAATCATAAGAGGAAGAAGCTGTCTTTTCCTGTGACAAAAGGTCTCGGGGTTTTTCTGCTGGTTTCTAGAAAGGGAGGGAGGATGGCTTAGGTAAGAGCAGCCCACAAATGGGATCCTTGCTAACCGGTGGGGTATTCAACTTTGGTTTGGAGCTTGTGAACGGAAATGTTGGCAAAAGTAGGCTCTTCGGAAACTGAATTTTATGGCCATTTTATGGACTTGGGAGTAATTTTGGGTAGAATTAGGAGATAAGGGGGAAAGGAACTGGCAAAATTTCCCAAAATTTTAGTCACCGAAGCTAAAATTTGAGGGTTTTGTGGCACAGTAGGTGGTCTTAAGAACTTCTTCTTCTTGCATATTGGGCAGAAAGCTAAATAGTGTAGACCAGCGGAGCCCGTAAGTGTTTGATTGGTGGGTTTTTGAGAAGTCATGCCCACCGTGGAGATTACGGGGGGCACTCATTGAGAATGTGATTCCCAGTCTGTGGAGGGCTTAGAGAATGGTTGCCAGCCCCCATCGGGCATATTGTGTTGAAGTGATCGAACTCTTGTGCGGAATCCGGGGTTTGAAGGGGAACCAGATTCCTTGGGGGAGATTGACTACCAGGTGGGTAGTTCGTCATAGATGTAATAGTGAGTTGGTTGGTCTTGAAGTTCTAGCAGGAGTATTCCATGTCTGTTAGTGTGGAATTAGGGAACTGGGAAGAGTTTAGCAGCTTGTCAACAGAAAGGTCGACGAAAGCAGAGTCTCTGGCTGCCGAGCTGGTTGTGATTCTTTTGACAGTGTTATGAAGCAGTGTGCTTGTTGTCCAGCAGAGCCTTTAATTCACACCAGTTTATGCGTGTGGTGTCTCTCCGAAGCACTGCAGAACTGAAATAAGGGACAGGGGTCTAAAGAACTGCAGAAGAGAGTCGCACATTCCCCAGTTTCGCCATTTAGGTCAGTGCCCCAGGGCCTTACTAGTAACACTTGACAGTACTAAAGGTGCTCCACCCACTTACAACATACTGTATACGTCCTGCCATTTTCACAGTTTAAGGCCATCAATGACATACATAATTTAAAACACTTTGTTTGAATCTGACATCCATTTAATGTGAGTGGCAATGTGAAGTTACAATCTCATAATTAATGTACAAATATTTTCTGGCAACCATAAAACAACCCAGAACCCTGGGTCCTGCCACCTGTGAGACCAATCTGGTATGATGGCTCATACATGGAACAACATGAGATAGCCCTTGAGTAACCAATCAAAATAGTGCCTTTTATATTCTCTGTAACATACAACTTATTAAAGATCTCTGATTTGCTCAGGACATGATATTACCTTCAAGTAACCAATCAAACTAGTGATTAGAAGCCAATCACATAGAGGTAGTGTCCTGGGGTCTGTTCCCGAAACTCATACGTAACCTACGTGTATATTGCTCATGCAAGTCATAATAATAGACCTTTCATATAGTGTAACAGTGTATTTTGGATAAATCGTTCACTCAAGCATGACATAGTATGCACATAGATTTACAATTGAGTTTCGCGAACGGACCCTGGTTTTTAAAAACAAATTCAGTATATAATTTTAACCCGTTCATTTGTGATTCCAGCACCACCCATTTTTGTTATGTTCACGAGATATCCTTGAGAAAGGTTTATTCTAAAATTTAGGTTGATTCTGATGGAGTGTTTTGATGTATCCACAATAGTGGCCATCACGTTGCCCCCTGGCCAATGTGTCATCATATCTGACCGTTTAAGGACAAAAAAAATATAAACAATTACAAATTTCTTCAGAGTGGAATAAAATAGGCATGTAAGATAGGCACCACATACTTACTTTTTATAAGCCGCAGTTCAGACGATATAAAAATCTCAAACTTTTTGAGGTAAATCAGGAAGGAGGAGTGAGGTGAAACGAGGCTGTGAATCACAAAATGCCCTATAAGCGATAGCCATATTAAGCTGCTTCAGACAACAAATCTCCAAATTTCTTGAATTAGGGTAGTAAAATCTACCCTTTTAAAAAACTTAAGTGTGAAATGTCAATCCTACTGGAATTTATAGGCCTAATAGTGGTTGTCATGGACTTCCAGTTAGTCTGGGGATACTATATGTACCTATGCAATACTGGCATCTTGCAATTGTGCCTAATACCCTACAAATTTCCCCCTGCTTTTCCTTTTATGGAAACAATTACATGAAAGCGTGGGGGTTTGCACTTATGAAATCAAATTCACAGTTTGATTAAAAAAAGGCAAGTTTGATTAGACTTTGAGTATTGAATGTCATTACATCAATCTGCATGCCATGTATCATTGAATACCTTTTCTATCATGCTGCTTCCTAATTGGATCACCATTTCCTTGTAAGGTGACATTTGGAGTTGGGTCCATCAAAATTGGTGAGTGCCCTAAAATTTTGAGACCAAGGCCCTAAGGCCCCATGGAAAAGTTTTGCTATTTATAAAAAACAAACATTTCCATTAAAGAAGTGCCCCCATTTTTTTGCATATTGGTAATGCTTCATGTATTCTCCAAATGAAGTGGAATAAATGTAATAAGATGTGTTTTGTATTTTTCTGTTTTTTCGCAACTAAGCCATGATATACTTGCGGGTTGCAGCGTGGATGTGAAAAACTCGCTCGTGAAAAAAACGCTTGTAGCGTTTGTCAATCGATTCCAGCGTCATGTCGTGGGAGCGTCGGAGCGATTGAGTGAAGTCAAGTCAACTGGCGTGTTCAAGTCAGCTGTATATGTTAGCGACTTAATGAGTAAATTATCGGCAGGCGCTTTTCCAATAAGCGACAGAAGTGATGTCATAAAACAACGCTCGCTCCTTGCGCGTGACTTAGTATATCATGCGGCATAAGTTGCTTTTTAAAATGCCTGTAGTGAGTATGTGGAGCAGTTTAATGTCCCTTAAAAGCTGTGCAAATGTCAGTGTCAATCAAACGATACTACAGTCATAAATAGAACCTAAATCAATCATTATGGCTCTTTACATTGAATTAACCAGCAGTCCTATACCACCTGGAGTCTTCATTCCACTTTAACTTAAGAGAGGAATTCCCCACATATATCCAACAATCAAGATATGTGCCACAGACTATGCAAAAAATGGTAGTCTGAAAAAACGAAATAACTGAGGTTACCCCTCAGTTTCCAATGTGTACATTACTTTAGAATTCTCTACAACATATCTAAAGAGCAAAATTGGAGGTATTTCCTGATATTTAAAGATGTAGTATTGTAG
>JAMKCH010064346.1:0-14961 GCA_023653785.1 Ophioderma brevispina
ATAGTGCAGCAACAAAGAGTTAAAGATAAGTAGAAGAGATAACAAGTGGGCACCCCCCCCCACACACACACACCAACACATACGCACACATAAACACAATAACATTACGCACAAGTACAACAATGAAACAACTATAATAGTTAGTTACACAGGATAGGCTCCTACAATATGTCGAGTGACACTAGTGCTGCAGCACCAACCAGTTTAGGAGAATGGTACCAGGGCCGGTGTGAAAGCAGGATATACTCCGGCGGGAGCCATAGTCAGGGGTCAATAGACGATAACGGAATAAAGAGTGAAACTAAGTTGCGTAAGAGTCAACTGAATCGATTGCCTATTGTTCACCAGGGTTCCAGGATATGAGTACGCGGACAATCAGTACTTCTACACGGAACTAATAACAATTTGTCATCACTAGCTTACAGTAGGAGAGTGGAGTTCATGAAAACATGTGATTGACAAATTAAAGTGGTGGCAATTTGCATACGACGCTATTTCCAAAATGGAAGCCGGGTGGACGCATCTTTAAAGCCAAAAACATTAGAAGACAATTTTGTTGTAAACAATGTTTTTTCTGGGTCAAGAGTCAATAAATAAACTATCCCCCAAAAACATAAAATGTTGCATGCTGCCGATATTTCCACGATGGTGACATTTTATGACACAAACCTTATTTCTTTATTATTTAGCTATGAAGGAGAATTGTCGGTTCAAATTTAAAGATTTAAAAAAAGAAAAATATTATAAAATTTTACAAAACGTCAGAGAATATAAAAGTAATGGAAGTTTCAATACGTCACTATTTTTCTAAAATGGTCAACATATTAAAAGACAAATTCCTTTATACCTATGCTATACAGCAACTAGGATGCGATTTGGTGACAGAGTGGATGTTATAGGCCAAGGATTTCAACAGCCAAGTATTCTCCAAAATGTCAGATACTCGTTGAGCATGGTATTCAGGGACTACCAATTGATACCCAAAAATTGTGGACACCTGGAACTTACTCTCTATGTATCACCACTGTGGTCTCATCTCAAAAACATGTATCTGGAATTGCATGGGAATTGATATTGAGACCTGTATTACTTTCATTAGAAGAGAGTATTTGTTTGTTGCCAGATATGTCAAGAGTAAAATGGCCCCTAATTTCGAAACAATTAAATGGTATAGTCACGTGCACACCTATGGTAGTCAATGTTTTGCGTTTTTCGTCATAGGGGCCATAAGCGAGTTAGGACAGTTCTAAGGAGGAGTTACTGAGGATTGGTGTGGTATAATTATCAGCATTTGGGTTAATTGACACATTAAGACCTGACATTGCAGTAAGTTAACAATCCCTGGGGACTTGTATTTAAAAACTGGACTATATTGCGGAAAAAGTGGGAAAAATACAAATAAAATATCAATTTTTAATTTATCCTACTAGTTTTGAGGAAATCGTTTTATGAACTCCTTAAAACCCAAGAAAACACTCACTGTTGACACCACAACATTTCTTACTGTTATATAATAAGAAAAATACGGGGTTTTCTTGACGAATGTCGGCCATCTGAAAAATAGCCGTGTATATAAATTTTCATGAATCGAGACAATTCTGGGGCAATTGTATATTGACCCTCGACCCAGGACAACTACATTCCGACACTAAGTACCATAGTAGATGCTTATTTACCTTTAAAATGGCGGCCCATTTGGAAAAAGTTGATTTTGCAAATTGCCATCACTTTTATTTTGTCATCACGTATTTTCATGAACTACACAACCAATGATCAATTTTAGCTATGATTGACAAAACTGTTTTAGTCCGGCCCGGTTCACGGAGAAATCGAGGCACTTTTTCACTGATGCTGCAGCCACTTACACTGTACAAATTGCCAGAAAACCGTGACGTCACGCTTCCAACTTCAATCAGTGCATAGATATTATAAGCGCTATAGGCATTTCTATGAATCAGTGTGAAGCATAGCTCCATCTATAATGCTTATAGCGCAAAGGCAGGAGGGGTAGGACATGCCAACATTACAGCAACCGAATCAAAGCGGCGTCAACATCCGGCCTAACCAGAGTGCTTTACTTGACTAAAGGCTATACTGGTCACGAATATTTAATTAACTGACCGTTATGGAAATACACTATTTTGCAGCGGGGTTGACCCACTAACCCCAACCCCGACGGCTTTTGGAGCCAATAATTTTTTCTAATGTATATGAATTTACTAAGATCGTTGAACAAAGGTTTAAGAGATGATTTTTTAATGTCACTGGGACAACTGATATCTACACAATGGATAGGCTATCGCCGCTCGAAAGTGAGGACCGGAAATGCAACGGCCGGCCCTTTTGGCTCTATCTAATCTACCCAAGACCCGATCTTTGCACGACAAAGGAATAGGGAAACTACGAAAAGGGACAGAATTAGTCAATTAATTGCGCGTATTCAAGGTTTGTCAACTATTGGTTTGATTTTCGAGTATGGGCGGTTATTTTCGAACAAAAATATTATCAAACATGTGTTAAAAAGTCTTTAAAATGCATAGTCATCAGGTTTTCAGCTCACAACACAAGAATTCATGCATTAAGTGCTTTGACTACTAGTATGCACAGATATAAATAGATATTATTAATCCTCCTCCAGATTTTTCCGCTTTCCTACCCCCCTTCTGAGCCCGCATTGACTTGGTACGCCTCCCAAAGTTATGGATGGGAGTGGGGGTACCCCTCGGGGGGGGGGTGGGGGAGAGAAGTAAGCATCAGTATGGATAGCTACCATCCTACTCTTTTCATTGATGGTAAACAAAATGAGTACCAACATGCCCAGCATTAGACTTCTTCAAGTGAATGTATCAGCAAATGGGTGAAATTCAATTTTTACCAAAACAGTGAGTATCTAAGTCTCCATGTGGTTTGGCCTTTCATGATGGGGGGAAAAAAAAAATTAACTATTTTTTTTACACCAGAGGTTTAGTATGTTTGAGTAAATTGAAAATATCAATTTTCCACCTATCTCATAGGGGTAAATTTTCACTCTTTCCTTAACTTATGACGGAAAGAGTTGGAATGTTGGTACTTATTTTGATACCAATTAAAGATAAAACGCAAAGCTATCTGTGGGTAACCACTTTATAGGAAATCTGGAATGTGTAAAAAGACAATATCACAGGGGGTGGTACCCCCCGCCCCAGAGAAATGGTTGTACAAAAAACTGGCTCGGTCGACGAAATTAAGGCATTCCCTTTTCTTTTTGAAAATGACCTCGTATCTCTTTTTTACATGCACTTTAAGAGATTTGGGGCATGCACGTTCTATGCTTAAAATTATTACTTAGATATTTTGGAATAAAATTCCTGGGGGGGGTTCTTGGAATTTTGGTTGGGGCCCCAAAATGCTCGTCCAAAAGGTACTTTAGTCACCGCATGATCAAAAGCATAGGCGTAAATCCCAGGGGGGATGGGGGGATATATCCCCCCCAATACTTTGATGAGGGGGAAAAAAAAGGGTCAATACTATATCCCCCCCACTGTATGCCCGTTTCCTGTGGTTTTGACCAAAATCACCTCATATTTTACCATAATAGTTTTTAAAATGGTAAATTTCCGGCGCGCATTCGCGCGCCTTTGGAGCTATGTGTTCTAATACAATTACCTTTAACGATTGTAGTTTCTAAATGGCCAAATTTTCAGCGCGAGCTTCGCGCGCACATTTGCCAGTAATGATCTTTAAAAATCAGCAAACTCGTTTCAGTCATATTTTTATCACCCCCATCCCCCCCCAATGTCAACACGAAATTTACGCCACTGGACAAAAGGTCCCGCAGGGGTACAATTTTCACTGCAATTGTCTGTTTATTTAAAAAAAAAACCTGAAAATAGTATAGGGAGATGGTCCACAAAAAATGGCTCCGTTAGACTCCCGTTAGTCCATAGGGTTATTTTTCACTAAAGTGTCTTGTTTATAGCCTTTTAGGGGTCAATATTCAGACCCCCTGAATGAGCATGGGTAACCCAACAACCCCTGCCCCTGACAAACCGCCCCCCCCCCTTCCCATCGGATAAAATCTCTCGCTTTGAAGAAAATATAATGCTTCGCTATGGGGTTGGTAACTGCACAAATCATTGTTTAAAATCACTTGGGAAATTAAAATTGGAAGGAACCATCAATTTGGTCCTTGAACTTGGATTTATAAGCGAGTGATAAATGTAAAAATCACAAGATTCCTTAGGGCTAATATTGTGAGCCATGATGTTCCACGAAAAAAACTCATGATTAAAAGTGAACTAGAAGTTAGCGCCCATATATTTTTGTACATTTAGAGAAGCGACTCTCGTCTAATCCAGTGGCAATGCAACCAGTTTATGTACAGGGGTATAGAGCTACAATCCCGGGGGCCCACTGTATTCAAAGGTGGATTATGATGCGGGACCAGAAAACGCGTAAAAAGGGGTCTTTTTTCCACTGCGATGTACGCGCGTACATCGTTTAGGGTGTTCAAAACAGCAAAATAATGGAAAAAAGGGGATGTTTTTTGTCTTAACCCTGAAATTGTCAGGTTATATCTCTTAAGCAGGGATCAAAATCATCCACAATTTGTCATGGAAAGCGGGGGAGGGAAGAGATGATGAGGTATAAAGATAGAGAAGGGGAGGTTAGGTAGCATAGGGGGCGGATGAGAGATGGAGCGAGGGTGGATGGGAGGGGGGAGAGAAAAAAATGAGTCAAGTGGCAGGTTGAAATTGACAATGGTGGTAAGCGTGCGGGGAAGAATGGAGTAGGAGGGGGTAGAGGGTTAGCAACATAGGGCGAAAAAAGGGGAGGGGAGGCATCGTTAGGGGTGGGCATGGACGGTGGTACTTGGGAAGTCAGCAAAGCAAGATATATAGGTAATTTACGGTTCAACGCACTGCGTACTTGTTGAGTATCATAAACAGATAACATACTGTTTAGGGTATGTTTTAGCTTGTTTTTTAAAGTCGGTGAAAATACGGGTTTAGGTGCATTTTGAAAGTCCATGTTCACGGCATCATCTCCACCTTTGAATACAAATGCCCCCTCCCCCCGGGCTACGATTTACCGCACATTCTCATCACTAATCGGTCCCAAAATAGCCTGGAATACATTCGTTTACTTCTATTCTACCACAGTTAATTACAGTCCAACGGGCCACAGACTCCCTAATACAAATTACAAACCCGTGGTAGTTTTTTCAGATATTGAACAGGAAAGTACTTTATAACGGCATACGTGTAGTCCCTCCCATAGAAACCCGTGCAACCGAGTGAATGTTTGGGTAGAGCAAAAGGAAACGCTGTGCAACTCCGTATCTTCACCGGCTCGCTATTCATCGCGTGGAGATTGCCTATCCAGTGTTTATAGATCACTGGGATGGGACCGAGACTGCCATAGTAACTGCACGTAGCAGTTCCCCCAATTGCCGTTTGGAATCCCCAATACCCAAATCGAGCCGATCGGGTCCTACCCCCCTGCTTTAAACGGGGGGTAGGACACGATCTGCTCGATTTGGGCAATTGGGGATTTCCAAACAGTAATTTGTGGACTGCTACGTGCATTTACTATGGCACGCCTCCTCGGTCCCAGTACATTAAAAAAATCACTGTTACAACCTTTTTTCAAAAGATCTTAGTAATATCATGATAAATTAAGGAAAAACTATTGACTTCAAATCCGTCGAGTGAGTGATTACCCCGCTGCAACATAGTGTAATTTCCAATAACGGTCATAGATTTAAATATTCGTGACCAGAGCCTAGTCTTTAAGTCAAGTCTGTGTGTAACCGTTCGATATGCGTAATAAGCGCCCTCCTACCGTTAAGGTCATTTGTGAAACAGAACTAGGCACCCTGAAGTTAATGCCATTTTGAATTTGCTGTTGCTGTTAGCTTGGCATGACCCTACCCCCCTGCCTGTAAAGTTGCGCTACATTGAGGGCTCTATTTACATGAATGATCAGAGCAGGGGAAGTGCGGCTAATAATCCCAATTTTAGACGTCGCCGTTGGTGTAACGCGATAAAAACAAAATCTTAAGAATAATTCTGTTTTTTTAATATGTTGTCAAGGAAGACTTCTTATTCCAAAATCGTTGGAGCGAAGAATCATTCTCACTGTGGGGTACATTTTTCTTTGTCTGAATAACAGAAAATGACAAGGTTTTAATGGGTCGAAGAACACCATGACCGACCCACATCAAAGCACCTAGATTGGTTATGGTTTGCACTCCGTATTCCTGTAATTTCTTTTATATAGGTACAACTAAAAAATGGATCTGTCTGTCTGTCCCTATGCGTTTTTCTGCTTTTTACAGAGGCAATAGGGCCTGAAGGTAGGGGAGTCAGTCTGACCTTTGTTAAGCAGGGTTTCAGATTGACCTAAAGGGTTAAAAGGTCATCTTGAGGTTCAATTTGCATAGAAAATGCCCTATGTGCCAGCAAATTGGGTCAAAAGGACCGCTGACGCTGACAAAACAAATATGAGGTCAAGGTCACACATAGGCAAAGGTCCCATACGGGGAAATGCCACTAGTCTCTTGATATTTGGGGTTAGTTCTGTCTTATCATTCAACGAAGAGCTGAATCTCACCTTAGCGCTATGCTCTGATGCAGAAAGACGTGGCGGCATGCAGAAACCCCAAATTTAAGACGTCGTCTCATCTATCTATACGAAATGTGGTCTGTCAGTCTGTCCTTTTGTCTGCGTTTTATTATGCTCTGACATATATATGGGGCTGTATTTGGCATGAAGGTTAGGGAGGACAGTCTGACCTTTGCTTGCAGGTTTCCGGAGTTACCCAAAGGTCAAGTAATCTGGAGGAGTCAAAGCGCCTCTGACCTGAGCAGAGAACAAACCTGAAGTCAAAGGTCACACACAGGTCAAAGGTCCATCCAGTTTGGTCAATAAGCCAGGTAATCGCGAAAGCCGATGACCGCATAAATAATATCTGTCCTGTCTGCCTGAGATCTGTATGGCTATGCGTTTCATTAGGGTTTGACATATTGGGCTGTATTTGGCATGAAGGTAGGGAGGACAATCTGACCGTTGTTTGCAGGGTTTTCCGGAGGACCCAAAAGGTCAATGTCATCTAGAGGTCATTTGCATATAAAATGACATATGACCACCAAAATTTGGTCAACAGGAACTCTGACCTAGCACAGAACAAATCTGAAGTCAATGCTCACACACATATGTCCAGAAGACCATGCGGCCGAGCGATGCACTAGTAGGTTTAACACGTAATTAAGCGAAATCTTGCGAAAAATTATATTTTTTAATGTTATAAAACCAATAATTTTTTTTTTTTTTTTTTAAAATTAGGTTAAAAACGCGTGTTTTTTTGTTTTTTGTAATTATTTATAATGGACGAGGACGAGTTCGTATATGGGACTATGGGAACACCCGTGCTGACCGACATCAAAGCTGCCTAATCGTTAGGTGGTTTATGGCATTGATGTATACTTTTGATTCATTCAGTGTGGCTAAATTTTTTGCTTATATCGTACTGGGTAAATGTAACCACAACGCTTTTTAGTGACATTTTTTAAGTCGACATCAAACATGCATGTCCATTTGCTGCAGACGGTATTTTGACAAATTTTTCAAATACTTTCATTTTTTAAAAGTATTGTTATTACTTCACGCGTACCCTACCTCAACCAGGTCATGGCATAGCACCGTGACCACATGATATTCGGCGAAGTTTCGGTTTTAAAAATCGGAGCAAGGCTGCTTAAGGAGCTATCTTTAGCGGATAAAAACAACAATAGCCTATACTAATTAAAACGTATTGTCCTTGAACTTGACAATGTAAGCAATCAAGGCTTGTACAAACGATGTTTATTGATTAGTTTGCAAACACTATACTTACTAAAGCCAGGAAAAATAGAGGTGAGTTTCCAGTTATTTCACTACCAATCGACCTGGAATTTTATCGACCGGAAAAAAAACTGGCCTATTGAGCAACTCGAAATCAACTTTAAACCTACCTTTATATTTGTTGATATCCAGCACATTTTAGGGCTCCAAGCGGCCCAAACACCGGCTCATATAATCACTCGGGAAATTGCCGATCCATCTTTATGGGGTCATTCGACCCTGCCTTATTTATTATTGCCTTCTCTGCAACTGTGAGCCATGCACTGAAGATGGTTGTCATGGGTTGCAGTTCAAATCAACAATAATCCGTGAGATGGGTGATCTAAAGTCACAATCGTTTTTTGAACAATGACTTCACATCTCTCGGCCAAAATGGTTGAAACACTTTTAATATGTCTTACTATAAATGATACCCCACCCCCCCCCCGATCAATGTTGAAACATGTCATTTGTTCATGCGGTCCTAAGACCACCCAACATTGATTGGTGGGGAAGGTGAGGGGTCAAGTGTTAGGGTTTGTTTCAAACTTCGCAATCAAATTTAGTATCTCTAGGCCCATTTAGGCCTTCAATTTCATTAGAAAATGACCACGGGTGTTCCAACTACTACTTTTGGCAGGTGTGTGCATGGGGGAATCGTGGCAGGAATATAGTCCCTCTCTACCACGCGGGCTCACAGTCCGGGAGGCAATGGTGACAATAGGGGCAATCGAATTCGTTGACCTTCAACGCTTTATTCCGTTGTCGCTATGGAGCCCGGACTATGATACCTGCCGGACCTTGATTACTTTCACACCTGGACTGTATTCTTGTTTGTAATTAAAAAACCCAGTCACTTATGACATTAGGATAAACTGGGGTGGACCGTTTAGCCTAAATTGGTTCGAACAAGACATGGTAGATGTTTGCTGGAAAAATCTTACTTGTAAAATGAATTGTGGGTCATTAGGAATTTGTTTAACTACTTTTGTGTAAGTCCCACGTCCACTTAGAAAACGTGTTAATTAGAACTATCCCAGTTACCCCATTTGTATTTTGGGGGCAATTTAGGCAATTAGGAAGGAATATCATTATATTATCCTGGCTGTTCAACGTGAAACTGGAATCTTTTTATGACATAATTACAACAAAAGAATATTATATTTTTGCGCTCATTATTTTCATGTACTTCAACAAACATCCCCCGAAAACTTCTATTTCTATATTGTTTATAATGAACAGCAATTGCCTATCTTATTGTCCTATAGTAGAGTATTATGACATTACTAGGAGGTCGGGCCCCGGTTTCGCGTCACCTGGTTTCGCCATCACCTGGTTTGAATGAATTACCCTGGGTTTTTGGTTACCTTTGAACCTTGAATGACCCCTGATAACCTTGTTGTGACCTTTAAGATTTTTGTCATCAACATCAACCCCACCCTCCAAGTTTCATGTCCGACACCAACGTTTTACCCTATTTGACCTTTTTTGACCTTGAATGACCCCCTATGACCTTGTCCATGACCTTTAACATTTTCGGCACAACAATCAACCCGCCCACAGTTTTCCTTTGGATATACCAAAGTTTACCTCAGTTGACCTACTTTGACCTGAATGACCCTGAGGACCTTGTCAAGGACGTTTAAAATTTTCACAGGTCATCAACAATCGCCCTACCCACCAAGTTTCATTTCCCTACACAATGTTTACCCCATTTTGACCCTGATGACGCCCCCGATGACCTTGATCCACTAACCATACAACTCGATCTTCGTTCGGTCACGGGGCTCCCCACCCACCCATTTCGGACCGTGCGACCCCTCTGTTCCGAGAAAATAGAACGCGGTCCATTTGAACCTCGAATGACCCCCGATGACCTTTGAATCCACTAACCAATACAAACTAACGTAACAACTCCGGTTTTCGTTCGGTCAAGGGTCACCCCGCACAAGTTTCAAGACCGTGCGACCCTCGGTCTCCGAGAAAATAGACGCGGTCAGACAGACAGACATCTGACAGACAGATAGGACAGACCAAGACCACCGTATTATATATAGATGTTCTTATACCATTTATATTTTTTCAAAAAATAAACACAAATATAAAAATCAGTACAGCTACTAGCCATGTCCCACCTACCTCCAATTTGATGTGTAAGTGGGACAGCGGTCTAATTAATACCCTCATTTGCTATTAATGGCAGAATCTTTTTATCATTTGTTTTTTTGTTGTTTGTTTGTTTTTTGGCAACCTTGCTTGAAAAAATGTTATGGTAGATTAAGTATAGACTTAAACCTTTCTCTACCTTTCAAGCAAAAATATTTTTGA
This sequence comes from Ophioderma brevispina, assembly GCA_023653785.1. Taxonomy (NCBI): domain Eukaryota; kingdom Metazoa; phylum Echinodermata; class Ophiuroidea; order Amphilepidida; family Ophiodermatidae; genus Ophioderma; species Ophioderma brevispina. Next base: position 10,192 of record JAMKCH010064346.1, read on the forward strand.
TTTTTATAAATTAACCCGTTATTAAAGGACACTGGCACATTTGAAAATAGTGCGCCTCAAGATTTTTCAAAATCGATTTTTTGTATGGGGGTTTGTAAGGCTTTTATATTACAAAAGCCCTATCACCCGAAATTATTACGACCAAATCAGCTTCCTTATGGGTAAACGGAAGCCATTTTTGTATTTCGCGTCGCCGGCGATGCGAAATTCAGCAGGCAACGAAAATGGCGTTTTAAACATAAGAACACGATATTTCCCACCTATGCACACTGTTGATCGGTCTATAACCTTGTGTTGGTTCAGTGAGGACTTACGAGTAGACAAAAATATGCCATGTAAATCCACCCATTTGTTGATTAAAGTTATGGGAAAACTTAAAAGTTGGCCTACAAATTACCTGGATTTCTTTATCCTCATATCAAGTCCCTATCTGTTTTGGGGTATGTTATTTTTTATGTGTAAATATAGCGCTGTTCTTCAATGGCCTAGTAGTTAAGCAGATAGTGACATTATATTGTGAATTGTGCATTTCTTTATAAAAGCATGAAACTTGCCAAAATGTTTAAAACTAAATCTGATTATTTTAAGATAGGGAACCACGTCACCGTCAATTATCTTCAGGTCAAACAAGGTCATTTGGGGTCATCTGAGTCATTTACCTTTCTTTTGATAAAACATCATTTTTTAGTATTTTAATACCCCCATTTGGTACCCTGAGTTGATATATAGTTTGTATATTTTAATACGGACATGATAATTAAAAGAAATATACTCCTGTACAAAAACTCCTTTTTCACATTTAGTGGGACTATACGTAACATTGGTGTATGAGGTCCAGTTTTCCTTGATTCCTGTTACAACATTTACTGGGTGAATGAAACTATCATTCTTTTCTGTCCTTACTAGACCTTTCATCCTGGGTTAGACCCAAATTCTTTTGTTTTGGCTTGCATAGGAATTCCTACTAGGATGACAGTGTTTTTAAGACTTACACTCATTGAAGCAATAAATGTAATAGGAGTTATTACCAGTCATAATACAAACGATCAGTTTCCTCCACTTATGATAACCCCTTGTGTTTTAACTACACCCGCATTTCATTCAGGTTGAGACTTTGACATATTTTATAGTTGTAGCTGTGCAATACATAATATCATTGGGATCAATTTGCTGATTTATGGGTTGCGACGACCTCAGCCCATTGTACTCAATTGAGTGCTCTGCGCCTAAAAGTCAAGATTCCTTAAAATATGTACGCTGTGATGTGTTCAACCCTGGCTCTTTTGACCTGTTACCCCCTTCTTGAACACAAATCTGTGTATTCATGCCCCTAATCTACTACTGGACGCAGCACTACTATTCCCCCCTTAAAATGTTAACCACCAAGTTTAAATTATAAAATTATTAATATTAATGTTGCTTTTTGGTGATTAATGTGTTTTGACTTGTAGCATTGACAGATATCCCCGGTGAGCTATGTCCCTGCGTCTCTTCAATGACATGTTCATGGTTATTATAAAGGGGCATGTTCGTGATCCAAACCCGCCCCCACCCGATTAATATAAGTGTAAATTTTTAACGCGCGACCTATCCACTTAAACGTGCTCAAGGCGCTGTGCGGCAGCCATGAAAGGCGCTCACACATCATAGAAACATAATACCGAACAGATTTATGCCAAAAACTCGTTTAAGGCATGAGGAAACGAGCTACCCGAGTAAAACCTGTCGGGCCACGAGTATGGATCGAGAAACCACAATTCACATAAAGCCACGAGAACGAGCCTCTACTGGGGATCGAACCCGGGACCCTCATTGGTGAAGGCGAGGGAAGATCGCTGCGCCAACCTCGTTCCCCCCCGCTGCGCCAACCTCGAAAAAGTTTAGAATATTATATGATTTTGAACTGTTGGCCCTAGTAATCCATCTGTTACCAAATCTTATGTGCAAATTTGGTCGTATCTGTAAGAAATTTGCAATTTTGTATTTTCTGTCCATAGACGTACAGAAATTATACAGCACAATAGCCTATATGGGATCGGGGGAAACAAGCATTTGCTCAAACAAAACCGCAAGCTCGGATCAAAGCTTTACTTTGTGAATAAATAATGGAAGGTGCCTGCTCTCTAAAGTAATGAGTGAAAAGTTCCCGTCCTTAAAGAAATGAAACTCTTGTAAACCACTCAAAACAATGGTTTTACTTAAAAAGAACGTATTTCCACTCAAAGAGCAAAATCACTCCAAAGAGTGGATTTCCACTCGTTTGAGGAGTTACACGAAGGACAACACTTTTGAGGAGTTAACGAAGGACATCACGAAAGCGAGTGGGAAACATCCACTCTTTATTTTTTGGATTGATTTTCACTCTTGAGTGGGAAATTCGCTTCCTTAAAGTACCACACTCATTTTTGAGTGGTTTTAAGAGTTTCTCACTCTTTTGGGGAGTGAAATTTTCCCTCGTTTACTTTTATAGAGTGGAATCGCAAAATGCACCTTTAATGTATTAAGCTTAAAGAGATGAGGATACATTATCCACAAATCATCCCCCCCTTTTTTTAAACCCATTTTACAATACATGAATCTAACTAAGCCGAAAAGCCATCTTCATTTTCTGGCGTGCATGACAGATATCCGATTATGCTTGTTTATGGGGTAAATCAGACAGCAGGAATTTCAAACTTATTTTTTTTGGTTTCTTTCTTTGTTCAATAAACCTTCGGAAATGTGCTCGGTTGGTATTCTACAACAAGTGCAAATTACAGAGATTTTCTCCTCAGAAATCTCCTTGTGGTCCCTTTGAATGAAGAAGACCGTTTTTGAGTAAGTCGAAATGTATGTCACAAATAGATCCTGAAATGTTTATGTGTTAGAGTTTGCAACCTGGGGGTTCCTGGTCAAATTTAATAAGAGGAGCATATGAGACCTGTATTTCTTTTTACTATTTTTCAACAACCATGCCACCTTTTGTGGTTTTTAATGAACAATGCCTCTATCTTGATAACGAAAGGGATTAAAAGAATTGAAATCTCAGGACACAAGGATCAGATGTACGGCCTTTCATCGAAAGTGATACAATTTTCAGGTATCCAAAAAACGATCGGAATGATATTATGTCACGATTTTGAGCTTGGGATTTGTTTTGGATGATTTTAAACTTTTAACAACAAATATGTTCATTAAGGAAATTGCCTCCCCAATTTAAATTCCGGCTGTAGTGACTAAGTCGAAAACTGTTAGTGTTAGGGTTGGTGTTTTAAGCACCCTGGGTGCAGGTTCATAGTGTTACGAAACTTAGCCTTTCTCTTTATACCAATCAGATGCACCTTTAAAATGCCTCTCAATATGATTTTACACTGTTATTAGTCCAATTTGACGGGAAAACCTGGTAAAATCGACCAGAATATAGTGATATTTGCCAAGACTCTGGTCACATTTACCCGGTTTTGAGTCCAGCAACTGGAAGAATGCATCTGAGTTATTCTCCATACGAAAGGAGATACATCTGACTTCAAAAACTACAGGCCAATAAGCCTTCTACTTGTAATGTACAAGGTATTCTCACATGTCCTGCTGAAAGAATGCTGAACACTCTGGAACAACCAACCCAGAGCCCAAGCGGTTTTATACCAGGATTTTCTACCCTGACACTACATGTTGTTAGCCATTACACGAGAAGCCAATGAGTATAAGATCCCACTCAGCTTTGGCCTTTGTTGACTGTGAGAAGGCGTTTGACTCTGTTGAATTCAAACCCTCTTCAAGCACTTGATCAATCTCTTACGTGACCTTTACAGTGGTGCCTCTTCCCCCCTACGCTCCACCAGGACAGTGACAAGATAAGCTAGAGAGTGGGGCAAGACATGGGGACATATTTCACCCAACTCTTCACCTCATGCCTTTAAGATGCCATCATAAAGGGGATTAACTGGGAAGGAAGGGGACTCAACATTGATGGTGACAATCTCTCTCACCTGATCTTTGCCGATGATATATCCTGATTGCCAAGTCCCCAGAGGATGGAAAGCGTGCTAAATGACATCACAGAACCAGCAACCTGTCGGCCTCAGCATGCAGTTGGTAAAACCAAAGTGATGTTTAATGACCCAGGAAGGAAGTCCGGATACTGTCGAGGGAAAGTCATTGAAGAGGTCCACAGCTACATCTAACCTTGGACAAGACCAAAGTGATGCCGTGATTGTGACTTACTGCCTGAGATCAAAAGGAGAATTGGACTAGGCTGGCAGCATTTGCAAAGTGGAAAACATCATGAAAAATAAAAGCCAAGTATGGAGTTAAAGAGAAAGTGGTTCAATGATACATTCTTCCTGTTAAACCATATGGCAGTGAAACGTGGGCTTTGGATAACCCACGATGGAGAGCTTGCATTTGCAGCAGAGAAGATGGCGAATCATGCTTGGCATCAGACTCCAAGATAAAAAGATAAACTGCTGGATCCGATCACAACAGGATTCTGATATTACCGGCTGCATTAGATGCCAAACATAGATGGGGCAGGCCATTTTGCTAGACTGCAGATCACAGGTGGACCAACAGAGTGACAGAGGGACCCCCAGAGAATGGATTAGAAAAAGCCAGGACTTCAAAAAAAACCAGATGGAGAGACGAAACCGACAAAACAACTTGGTCCAACTTGCCAAGAATGGCCAAAGATAGAAATTTGTTGAAGCATTCTAGGGAGGGGTTCCTCCCCATTGTTGTGATAACAGCCCTGGATATGGAAATGGATGGAGTCCAATTTTGTACTAGAAAACA